>JNFW01000001.1:1547787-1565280 GCA_002564245.1 Saccharomycopsis fermentans
AGAATTATATAGAAGAGAACTAGCCAGAATAGGAGTAATAATATACAGTACTAACATACCCAACTTCCGAATAAGACTCACCTCTTATTTAACACTTTCCATAATGCGGACTTAGCTCAGTTGGGAGAGCGCCAGACTGAAGAAAACTTCGGTCTTTACAGAGATATCTGGAGGTCCTGTGTTCGATCCACAGAGTTCGCATTTTTTTTAGAAAATTTCTCCTTTTTTCCAAAAAGGTTGGGTGCCCCGGGTATTATTTTTTCTCGTGTTCTGATTGGCCAATTAGATTTGTTAGTAATTTTTTTTTTTTTCTAAGCTTTTCTCTTAATATTAAGAAAAAATTTTCTACCATAGTAAAATAGTAATCTAACCCAATATACAGTGAATAAATACTATTGATAATAGTAATATAGAGGATCTATTGCTGATTTCTGTGAACTTTGTCATATATTTCTGGATTTTGTTGAATTTTATTGAATATTATTGAATATTGCTGAGCTTCCAGTGAATTTCATTAACATTCTTGATCGTTTGGCGTCCATAACAGAAGAATCGAGCTTGCTGCGAAAAAAATACACCCACATAGAAGAAAATGTCTGGGGGTCCCGTTCCCGTTTACAAAAAATACACCACTGGCTCCAAGGGCATCTGGGAGGTGTTGAGACAATGGTTGACCTTGGTTCCAAACCGTTCCTCTGGTAACCCAATAGTGCCATTGTACCGTGTTCCCCCACCAGGAGCCCAGCCAAAGGCCAAGGACTACACAGACCCATCCTCTGTTCCATCCGGTGACTACATAAAAAACCAGTTTTTCAAAAGAGATCACAGAAGAAACTACCCACAAACATCGTCTTTTGACCAAACAAAGTTGTCTGGTCTTTTAACCTTGGGTTCTGCCAAATCTCCAAGAGTCTCCATCGGTAACAAGGGTAAAGAAGAATTGGCTGTATTTGAAAAGCCAACCGTCTCCACTTTATTGAGCAACACTTTACCAAAGATCCCTGCTCAAGTTATCAGAGACGAAATCATCGGTGTTGATGCCAGCGGTATTGTGGCTCCAAGTTTGAGCAGAAACATGGCTTGGGTCATTGTTCCAGAAGCCAAAAATGGTATCTACGGTCCTGAATTCCCTTGTCGTCTTTTCAACACAGTTCATGTCTCCAAGGCTGCAAACTAAGAAACACAAAATTCAATAGCACGTATCTTCGTGAACAACAGGCAAACAATATATCAATAAACGGTATGACACAAATCAATAGAGATTATTATTATCACATCATCATCTTGGAGATACAAATGGAAAACGAAGAAAAAAAATACACCCCAACATTAAAGGATATCAACATAGAGAATCTGAATGTCAGCATAAATGGATTGTCAACATAAATGAATCTTAACCTAAAATGATTGAATACAAGCAGTTGCGTTACTCATCTTTTTACAAGAAAGATGGTTTTGCGTAAACATGCCCCTTAATCATATTGTTTAATAAACTTTTCTGATTTTTTCCATAGATGTCATTCTCATTTTTACCATAGATGTCATTCTCCTGGCTAGCAAATCACCATTATTATATGTTTCAATTTCTCAAGAATGCTCATTTACAATCACATCATCAATTGGTATGCTCGCTTTTTGTAGTGAGCTTGCTTTCAATTTTTATTTAACTCAATTTTTAAGTAATGAAGAGTCGTTTTTTCTCAACACGTACCTTGTAGTATGGCCTTTGATATTCATCTTTGGCATTCCATTCTTCTAGATCTTCAAGATCGTTGAGATCCAATAATCTATAGAATTCAGTTGTTCTTATTACCCGGATTTTCAGTCTAATGTACGTCTACAGAATTTGAAAAATTACAGTGAAAAAAGTATATAAAAAAAAAAAAAAAAAAAAACTATAAAAGGGCATCGCAAGATCCATCTCTTCTCTCTTCTTTACTACTCATTTTTAGAATTCTTTCATAATTAACGCAAATTTCACAATTATTAGGTACAATATACAGCGTTCTCACGAGGTTAGACTTTTCTCTTGACCCAGGACATGTTTGAACAACCTGTACCATTCTTTTAATTGGAGATCGAATACTTATAAATTGGTCTTGGGTGCGGCGTTCCATGCGAAATATCTTGTATATTTCTAAGGGTTTACCTTCGTGTGCCCGTATGGGGAAGGTTGCAATGATCAATCTAACAATTAGAAAGAAACCCGTGTAAGAAACACTTATCTGTAATCTATACGTAGTTCAGCTTGTGCAAAAACGGAGTCAGCTCGATTCTCAAGAGTTTTGCTTCAATGGTTGGCGATACTCGCGAGCTGTGCTCTCGGTCTATTCTCTTCGGGGAAAGCTCAATTAAAGCCAATTCTCGCTTTGATGCTTGCCAAAAATTTTCTTTCAAGCTACTCATCTCTATGCAATAAATTGTCAAGCAAAAAGAGTTTACAAAGTCCGCTACAACCGTGCTGCCCAGGCAATCAAAGTTTTCACTGAAGACATACCTCAGCAAATCAGGATGCCTTGCTGGAATACCATCCTTGATTTTTGATCCAATCTTATAATACAAGGCAGCCAATATTCTCAATTATCAATAGGCATCTCAAGCAACTTTAAAGCCCGAAAAACCGTTATGCATGGCGCGCGTTTAGCGGATTCTCTGAATTTGAAAAATTTCAACATGAAGTATTGCCGTATCAAGGTCAAAATATGTCAAATTTTGCATAGTTTAAACAGGATACTGGACATCGAAAAAAATGGCAAAATAAGGTATAGTTTCTTTGTCATAGTTTGGAGAAAATTTTTCAATGCAGCCTTTTATGGTAGTGTGAGTGTTTTCCCCATATTGAGCAGCAATATTATACTCGAGGAATCCATAAAATCCGAAAAAAGAAAGAAAAGAAAAATTCTCTTATCAGCAAGCTGATCATCGTTTGCCGAACGGTTCTATCCATCGTTTTTTGTCCTTCATTTTCTGTCGTTCTCATCGTTTTTGTTCTTCTCATCAACTTGTATATAAGGGAGATGCTTCTACCTGTTTTCTTCTTTTTCCCTTCATCAAATGAGGAACCCATTTTTGAACATCCCATTACATATAACAATTTTTATTGTGACCAGTTTCATCACTAATCAAACGAATAAAGAAAAAAAGAAATGCATATTTCCATATTGTTTTTGCTAGCCACAGTGGCTAATGCTTCAGCCATTATTACAACTTCCTCTGATGGAGTCTTAAGAACCATAGACTACAGAATCAGAGCACCAAGAATCAAACCAACAAACGGTTTCGAAATATCACATGGAATCATCGAGCTGGATTCTGATATATCAAGTGATTCAACTTCAGACCCTGAAGTTGTCACCACCACCTCTGCTGGTGTTACCAGAACTATCGATTACAGAATTAGAGCCCCAAGAATCAAGCCTACAGATGGCTTCGAGCTTTCTCAAGATGCTCTCCTAGGAATCGCCGAAACATCAGACACAGAAGTCATCACTACCACTATAGGTGGTGTTGTTCAGGTTATAAATTATGACGTTCAAACAAATGCTTTTGACTCTATAGCTGCTGGACAAGACAGATTCATTACAAGTTTTATTTAAAAACAAACCACCTGAGTGGATCAAATATGAAATAATTTTACAAACAAAACATTACTCATCATCTCAATCAGCTCTTTCTAATCAAATTGTACCAATATTCCCCTTTGCGGTTCTGCTGCTTTCTATTCTATACTTACGAGAGCTCTCTTTTTTGTTCAAAAATTTTCTCATGTATAATTTGTATCATTATTCTATATGTACCATTAATATAATTAAATCTTAGGCTTATCAAAATTTTCGCGAAACAGTAAAGACAACCTCGATGCAGAACCAATTGACAAACAGATTTGCAATCAACAATCATATGTTGGATGAGTCTTATAACTTTTTTTTTTCGTATAGCTGTAATTAGTTTTACCCTAACATGAAGCTACGACAAGCAGGTTTTTGTATAATTAGATTTGAAAGAACTCTCTTCTTCGACTTCTCTATAAACCGGTGAAAAAACTATTTATTGTTTCTAAATTTTATAAACTGTTTTTAATATTAAATAAAGTTGAATATATTTTAATTTTGAGAAAAATTAAACCAAAGAATAATTAAAAATAATATTAAAATTTGCTTATGAATAATTAAAATTATTCAGTTAAGTCTTTTAGCGATCTGCTTCCATAGAAGCTCGTTTAATCAAATCACCAGCAGTTTGAACTCCTGGAAGATCCAAAGACGTTCTCGCCCGCGGTTTCATAGCTAACTGATGATTTGCGATCATTTCTTCACGAGTTTCATCTAAAGACGTTTTGAATGAAGGTCTTTCTATCCTTTGACTAAATCTTCTATTCCCATCTTCTGATTGAATGAAGTCCATAGGAATTTCTTGAGTGTTAATAGTTGTAGTACTCTTGTTTGGTTGTTGATGCGAATATGAGTTCTCACTTGGCGAAGTACTAGCAGTTAACGAAGGATTCCATTTAATTTTAGTATGGCTACCATCTGTAGGATCATAATCGGGAGGATAATGCTTGAAATCACCTCTTAATATGCATTCACGGATGATATCCACATCTCTTGGTTTGAAAATATTGTGAATAAAATCATACGTTATTCTTGGTAATAAGCAAGTTAGAATACCAACAAAAAGACAGGCCCAAAACGATGACGCACCATAAAGTTGAGCGGCAGCTTTATAGAATTCACCTGAATACGTACTTGAAGACCAAATACCTGTCCAACCAAATAACACCATGATAGATAAGAAACAAATAAAACTTGAAAGCCAGTCCCATCTGTACTGGTGCATAATAATGTAGATATCACAAGATACCACAGCAATAGATGCAACATAGCATCCCATCCAGTATCTATGTGTTAATGGTAATCCATTAGCGCTGACAAAACCACTTGTTCTGTACACAAGGTATGGGAAAAAGAAAGAAATTAAAGATTGGTAAAGAGCATCAATCATATAAAGCGCAAATTTCTTGTTAGTCCATTCGCTTCTCAATATACCAGTTCTGTATAACTGTGGAACAACTAAAGAAACAACATCGCTCACATCTTGATCAAAAATACCGAGGAATATAACGGGTAAAGAAGTGAAAGCCAAATTGTAAAACATTAAATAGGTATATTCAAATAAATAAGACCCATCAAAATCACTGAAAATACCATACCAAAACAAAGCAAGGTTGAAGATGACATTCTTGTAGAAAAAACATGGCATCATTTCCGCCAATCTTTTATAAGACCATCTTCCATGAACTAAAAGCAATCTGGTCAAGTATCTAAATTGACCAATAGCATAATCACTAGACATGACAGCTTGTCTACCTTCTTCACCGGCTATACCAACACCTACATCTGCGGCTTGGATCATGGCAACATCATTGGAACCATCACCGATAGCCAATGTCATGACATCCAAAGTGTTTTTGACCAAGCTTACTACTGCTGCTTTTTGGGCAGGAGAAACACGACAACATAAAACTGCTCGACAAGCTTTACAAAGTAAAAGAAATTTCATTCTGTGCTCATCTTGCAAAGCTATTTTCAATGCATCACCATCAATGACTATACCGAAATTTCCAGTTGGCGGATTATGATCATCAACTGCCTTCTGCAATTCCTCCATAGATCCTGTCATATTGAATTTCTCCTCAAGATACTTTTCAATTAACGTGCAAACTATATCTTCAGGGCTAGAATTCTCATTGAGACCAGCAAGTGTGATGGCATCATCACCACTAGTCTTTATTACTAGAAGATCCATATCATTATTAAGCAAGTTACATGAAAATCCAATGTTAATAGCAGTTTCGACTTTATCGCCCGTTAAAACCCATAATTTGATTCCTGCTTCTCCTAATATTTCGATGGAATCACTGACACCATCTTGCAATCTGTCTTCAATTGCAGTACCACCAAGAAGGGTCAACTCGCGCTCGATCTCATCAGCAACTTCCTCCATTTTTTCTTCTCTGTTTTCAAGAGAGGCAGCTGCCTCTTCATGCTTCTTATTCCATTTTTCATAAGTATCCCAAGATAATTCACGTTGAGCAATACACAAAGTACGCAAACCCTCTGTTGCATATTCTTCTAAATGCAATGCCGTCTTTTCTGAAAGCTTAGGATCTTGATTTGCCTTCAGTAATCTTGAATAGATGATAGAGTCAGCACCTTTACAAATCAATAAAGCACGAGGTTTCTCATTTGGCTTTAATGGAGGGATTTTGATAATAGCACTCATTCTTTTTCTAGTAGAATTGAATTCTAAAGTATTTAAGATTTGATATTCTTTCTCAACACCTTGAACTTCTACAATGACACCTTTTTTAGTTCTTCCAACAAATGCAAACCCTACATCTCGAGCAGTTCCCACGAGGGCACTTTCATCCGGAGATTGAGCTTTTAATGCAATACGTCCAACATTCTTTTTATCAGGCTCTGCAAGAACAGAATGACATAACGCTAAGCAAAGCATGAAATGTTCGCAAGTCCGCTGTTGTTTTGGCCCTCTTTCTCCATTCAAATCACGGACGTACTCGCTGGAAATGAATGTCAAATTATCTTCATAGAATTGTGAGTTTTCACCTAATTTAGCAAGTTCTGAAATCATGATTTGTTTATCATTAGATATAGCATCTTTCTCTATTCTGCCTTCTTCTATAACATCAACACCTTGTCTCTTTCTTAGACCTGCTAAAGCTTCGGTGTATGCTCTACCATATGAAACCCCATTTATAGTACATTTTTTAAATTCCATAACGTTTTGTGTGAGCGTACCAGTTTTATCACTAAAAATATACTCAATTTGACCAAGATCATCGGAAATATTCCAAGCCTTCGGTGTGCAAGGGAAATCTAATTTCTGGTAATACATCTTCACATCAGAGTAAATGAAAAATGCTTGTGCTGTTTTGATTATTTCAATGGAAATATAAAGCGAAATTGGAACTAAGGATTGATACAAAATCAAGGCAACAAAAAATGTAATAATACCATTAACTGCAGAAGTTGATCCTATGGTACCAAATTCATATAAATCCCTGGAAGTGTCCGATTTATTATAGTAAACACCATTTACTACACCCGCTACAAAACAAAGGATGAACACAAGAAGGAAATTCATGAAAACTGAGAAATTTAATTCTCTAGACATTCTTGAAACCTTTGTTGGGGTTATTCCGGAGTTCAACATAATTTTAGTGTCGCTACCAGTGAAAACAACTATACCAATGACCCATTTGGTATTTCTCAAAAAGCATCCACGAAGAAGCATATTATTAATAGTAATTGGGTCTTGACATATTTCATTCTCCTGATTATAATATTTACATACCCCTTGATAAGAATATAAATTAGCATGAGGACCTTCTGATTCTATCCAAAATTTTGAACGCTCTGCATCTCTTGAACGTTTTAATTCAGTGGAACATTTTAACGATTGACGAACTTTTAAATTAGTCTCACCATCTAAATTTTTTGTTTCGACATAACAAGCCCCATCAGAGTCACTTGTAGATAAAATCACCATATCTGCAGGTAATTCTTCATCGTTATATACACGGACTAAATCACCTACTTGAACTTCTTTCCAATATTTTTTTTCAAACTTGCAATTGTCTGAGACAGGAAGGTTTGGATCAACAAACGAAGGTCCCCGGAAAGGATTTTCCAATTCACCCATTGAATTAAGATCGTCCATAGGAATTTGCTCTTTGTTATAAGTGTCATAGTCATTATCATTCAAACGAGAATTGTAACTTTCGAAGGATTTTCTTTCTTTGAAATCATCACCTGAATATTGTTCCATTTTGGGATTATTTGAATGATCTGATTTCTCTTGCTGTCTTCCTGCTGATGTGAGATTTCTTTTTAAAGCATTGATAGATGCAAAAAGGATCTTGGTGTTCAATTTTTTGAACTTTCTCCAGAGGGAAATACTGTCTGCTGAAGTATTATTGTTGTGAACACCAGATAAGATATGTGTGATTGTATTATTGACTTCCATATCGGAACCTGTTCTTCGCGAATCTTCGATTGCATCTTTCAAAGCTGTTATTGCCACAATTACAATCAATGGAACCATGGACAATCCTGGATTAGAAACCCCGAAAATTGAGAAAAACCCTAGAACAATCATGATTAAAAAGTAAATGTTTGCGACGTTTCTGAATTGAATGTATAAATTTTTGGGTATGAAAGTCAACGGGGTATATTTAGTTGTTCTAATTTTGTTTCTTGCGTATTCTCTCAATGGGAGGCCATCGGCATCTACCATCTCTTGGGGTAGAGGAGAATTGAAATATATTTGACGTTGTTCCGATTTTTTATTGCGGGGATCTTTCGTGTCTTCATTTTTATTGCTTAACTCATCGGAATCATTTGAATCGTCATTTTTTTTGGAATGTGAGCTTTTGCTCCAAGTATTTTTTCTATCTAAATCGGTATTGTTATTATGGTGATGTCTCCATTTAAGAGTTCTTGTCCTTGAAGGTTTTGGTTTTCCAGATTTATGTCTTTGGGTACCCCATCTACTTTTTATAAGAATAGAGCCTTTTCTTGTCACATTTTCAGAACCTGTGATATGGGCACCTGGAAGATGGACATCTGGGTTTTCTTCTTCTTCATCTTCATCGATGAAATCATTTATATTTGTACCTACCTGACTCAACGAGTATCCAAAGCCGGGATCTTTGAACTCGTTTACGGATTGGTCTTCAGCTAAACTGTTTAGAGTTGACAATTTCTTGCGGGTGTTCTTTCTTTGGGAAAACCCGTTATTTGAATCCTTATCAGCGACTGGGGTGTTGGAACCACTGAAAAAGTCGTTTTGCAGCGAGTTTGTCGAATATAGTTTGCTGTTTCTGTTGTTCGACTCGAACGAGAAATTCGATATCTGGGGCGATGCTTCTACACCACGATGGGCCTGGTTCTGGTAAGAGTCGTTGTTGTGGGAGGGCGGATCAAACGGATTCACGTACGTCTCCTGGTCCTGCTGGTCAAAGTCTGCGGGTTGCATCGTTGCTGGGATGTGTGAGGCGGGAGACAGACGAGCTATGGTACAAGAATACTGTGTGGGCAAGCTCCAGCTGTGGAAATCCAGAGAAAAATCAAAAAGAAAAAAAATTTAAAACAAAAATCAAACAAGAAAAAACCAAATAGCTGGAAGAGATCAAGCTATTTTTCCGAATAAAGATGCTTGGCTTCCACTGTAGGCTCCAGGGGGTTCAATAACGTTTTTTATTAGTCAAATTTCGCTCCCAAGTCCTTGTTATAGCCAATATCAATATTCGCTGATCATCTACCTGGAAAGGTCCCTTTGATTTCTCCAGTAGGATATACTGGTTTTTTTTCCCCTGACAATGATCTTAGGCTAAAATTTTTCTGCGTAACACACAGACATTAATAATCTAAGAATAAAACACGAATTAATTTCGGAAAAAAAAAAACAACAAAAATGCATCTGCCTTCGCTCAAAACCGTCATTTTTCTTAGTTCTCGGAAGTAACGCCGAAATTTCTTTTTTTTTGAGGCATTTTTCTAATAATATGTGAGTTAGTATCCGGGAACAATAGACAGGAATTTCGGTTATGAGACTTCTTTTCGGCACGTGATATCCGTGTGGCCGGTGATTGACGCATCACGTGCTTTTCACATGCATGCATGATCGCTTTCCGATTTTTGCAAAAAAATGTCCCGATCCTTTTTTCAAAAAATTGTTTGCAAAAAACTTCCCATATATTGCAAAAACATGGTGCAAGCGTCTACTGAGGTGGTTTGCTGGAAAAACGATCAATTATAAATAATATTTATGGCAAAAAGAATTCATTCTGAGAGAAAGAAGTTTAAAAAAAAAAAAAATTGTGTGGTGATCACACAGATGACAGGAGCATCTATGAGTATTAAAAGGATTAAAAAAGAGTCACAAAGGATTAAAACAGAATCACAAAGGATCAAAAAAAAAAAAAACACTAAGATTAAAGTATCACTAAGATTAAATTATCACTAATTTTTGATTTATTGCTGAGGACTAAAAAATATCCTCCAGGATTAAAAAGTATCACCCAGGATTAAAAAAATATCACCAAGGATTAAAAAAATATCACTCACGGTTTGAAAATTGTCGCAAGGACGAAACGGGACTGTATAGTGCGGACATCACTGCGACCAAAATGTTATGTGGAAAGGTCACTATCAATTCACTTTGACCAAAAGTGATCGACAGAAGAAAACTCCAAATCCTAGTACGGTTGTAAACGCAACAGACTCAGCACATCGCCGTTTGCCAAGCCAGCATCACATCCGAACCGCTCGCTGTGATCCAACTGTTTGAACGTCGTGAAGTTGTCATTGTAGTAGCCACCCAGAGCAGATCCCGGTAACGACTGCGAGTATTGGCAGACATCATCTACCGGCGCACAGCCCATGCTTGGCACATTGTTGTAGCCTGTTTTCATTAAAAACAGCGGTGGTACATCACGGCTAACAGGTTTGATGTTAGCACCAGCACCATTGTAGCCCGAGTTACCACTCAAGCTTATACTGCTACCTCTGCCCACCAACTCGTTGTCATACTGATAGTAGTCATTTAAAGAAGGAGATCTCGAAGTAATTATTGGCGATGCTGAGTATGAATATAGCATCCCATTACAGCCTCCAGCAGAACCAAAGGAGCCATGACGACGATGGCGCACAGGTGTGCTCACAAGCATGCTGTTAGTACTGATAGTTTTTGCAACCTCATGGCTGCTACCGTTATTGTTTGCCACGGCATTGCTGAATTGAGTGCTGATAGGAGAAGTGACACAAGAATTACGAATCGTTGGCATTTCAAAACTGTTAAAGAGTGACTCGATAGTACAATAGCAATACTCTTGACAAACCGAGTTGTTACCAGTATGTTTTTGAAAAGCACCATATGCAGCATCTGTATTAATCACAGTGTAAGGATTGATATTGTAATGAGTCAAGTCTGTCAAGCTTGTCAACCAAGGTTTAGTCACATCTTCCTTGATTGGAGGTGGTGGCAACTGTTGAGGTGCACCTTGAGCACCCATATGCAAGTCGAATTGATTATTCAACAACCATTCTCTTTCAACAGCATTCAACTGCTCCAATGGAATATCAGTAGCATTGGACCAACTACGATTGGTAAAAGTGTTATCATCATTGTACTTGTTTCCAAGAATCAAACTGATAATGATATGAAGATACACTTCTGACTGAGTCTTCAATATTATGTTGTTGAGCCTCTTTTTTTTGGTCAAATATGCCATACCGAGGAGCACAGAACTTTTGCCGAGACGCGTGGCATTCAAAACCAGGACCAACCTCTGTTCGAATGAGTCTGAAATGTTATTTGGCACATATCCAAATAATAAATCAAAGGAATATGCGATTATAAATCTGGCCATAGTGTTTGTCTCGTAACCTCTCTTGATATCCGAGGCAGTATCTGGAATGTTGTATATTGGACGAGATAATACTGGAGCATATAACATAGAATTATCGAACTGATATTGAGGAGGTGGTAAAACAAACTGTTGTTGAGGTGGATGTGAGACAGGATTATTGTTGTATTGATATGCGTTGTTGTTATATTGGAAACTTGGGGGTTGCCCAAAAGGAAGGTATTGCTGGGGAGGTTGCTGAGGTTGTTGTTGCTGTAGATGCATTGGTGGAGGAAGCAACGGAGGAAATCTTGAAGGAGTCTCCTGGGGAACCACTTGATGGTTTAACGACATCTGTTGCAGCCGTAGTGGATACATATGGTTACTGTATGGAAATCCTTGGGAGGCAGGTTGGTTATTATAATATTGGTTATTGAAGTGATTGCTGTTCATATTATAATGTTCTTGGTTATTGTTGTTGTTGAACCGAGTGTTTCTAACGTATTGGTTATTGCCGTTATAAAATGAAGAACCAGGAGCACTTTCGAAGTTGGTTCTATTGTTGGAAGGCATGCGTGGATAAGAGTCGGATGACATGTATGAAGACCCGACTGGGGCACTTGGATTGTTGTAGTTTGAAAAAATATGGAAATTTTGCAGAATAGTGGTTGCACTAAACATCTTGAGGGGCTAAAAGGAAAAAAGAAATGGAAGGTTGGTAGAAAATATGCAAAAGAGAGCGAGAACTTAATTAAAAGGTCGCTATTAGAAATAAGGATTGGTAAGGAGGATATCCAGGGATGCTGATATGGAGAAGAGAGCTAAGGATAGGAAAAATGCTGCAGAATGTGACACAGGGGTTCACAGTTGCAGACCGAGGGTTGAAGAAACGATGGATGACTTTAAAGACAGCCTCAGACAAAAATTGCAGCGATGTCAAAGGATCGAATGAAGTAATCTGGAGCGAATGTCCCACTGTTTCCAAAGAGATAGCAATATCCGAGGAGAACGCAAGGAAGGTCAAGATGGATTTTGCTGAGTCTGTTAGATTCTGCTGGGTCCTGGTAAGTTTGCGGGTTCTTGTTAAATTCTGCTGGTTCTTGCTAAATTTTGATGTCAAAACTACTTGAACCACAAGTGTTTAATATTTCCTTGAAGAGGAGCCAAAAAAGTCCAGGAAAACACCAAAAACTCGTTATTTCTCCGTCAAAATGCTTTATATATATATTCCTTTACCCAAATATTCACTTTTACTTTTTTAGCCTTAGAAAAGAAAAAATTTTCTCTCTTCGGCTAGTATGACATACAATTTTACACCACTCACGCAGAAAAAAAATTTTTCCCCGTTAACATAGAAAAAAGCTGACTTTGATTGCGAATAGCAGAAAAGGGAAATTTCATCACAAAAAACTATTCTTGCGGAATAAACCTGCAACAAAAAAGACTGACGCGTCGAGCAAAAAAAAAAAATTATATGCACTTGCGGATGGAGGAAAAAATTACCGAATGCGGTAATTGGGTTGTGGCTTGAGCAAAATGACGCGTCAGTTGGCTTAGAACCGTGATTCTGGGGTATTGCTGTCCCAAAAGAGGCTCAAGAACAATCGTAGGTGACAGAACACACCGGTTACTTGTGTCCTGGCACCGTTGTTGGCCCCGTTTCCGCGGGCTGGCAGCAGAAACTCCACGAAGAATACTCGCAAAAACAGTTTAAAAAAAATCACCAGCAACAGCTTGACAATCAGGAGCAGCACAAAAAGTCCTCGAACGGAAACACCATTCGGAAACTGTCGTGCACATTCTCCCCGGCCCTCGACAGCTCCACCACAAACGGAATGTCGTTCACCACCAACTTCTCCAAGTTCGGGAAGTTCAGCATGAAAAACTCAAACCCGTGCCTCATCTGGTGGTGCACCATCGCTTTGAATATCTTGCAAAAATCTCCCTCGTCGATCGTTGTCCCGTTCAAACCGTTGAACCGCTCAAGAAACGCCTCGATCTTCACCCGGTTCACAAACGAAGGATACTTGTCAAACGAAAACGTATACGGAATAAGCCCCTTCCGAAATATCAACTTGAGTATGTCTCGGTTATCGTACTCCTCATTGCCGTTCAAACCTGCTTTGCCAAAAAGCTTCTTCGGCAAAATCACCGTCTTCACCTCCGCGCACGCCTGACAATCACAACATCCCTCGTTGATCTCAACCCGAGACTCAAAATAGTTGTACCAGTAGAGCTCATGCTCTCCATGATAGAAGTTAATATCCAAATACCGCAAATTGTTGCCTTGGTACTTGACCAAGCACTGGATTAGTTTCGAGTTTGAATCATTCACAAATTTGCCAGGCATCAAATGATGAAACCTAAAACGCTTCAAGTTTTTCAAGCTTTTCACAAAATCACAAACAACCTTTTCATCCACTATCATAGATATCAAATTCACGTCTTCCAACCCTGAAAAATTCTCGTATATGCGGCTCAGAAAAGAGATAAATCTATTGAACGCCGTATCCTGTATTAACCAGCAAATGACTGTCAATGACTTCAAACTCTCGCATTCTATAATATCACACAACCTATCAAAATGATTGAAATTATTTGGGAACTTGTCCTCTCTAACATGATAAACAAGTGATTTGATTTTCAACTTGTTCTTAATTTGTAAGACCTCATCTGCTGTCATTTCAAACGCATCCAATAGTGCCAAAGGATTACTGAACAAAGATAAGGTATCAACACAGTAGTTGTTCACTTCAAGAAATTGGAAAAAAATTTGTTTCAAGCTCTCCATATATTCTGTGCTAATCTTCCCAGGAATATAATAATTTTCAGAGCACAACTCTAAATTACTTAGCTGGCAAAACTTCTTGCCTAGCTGGTTTCCAAGTGAGTTTATCATACATCGTGTTTCTTCATTTTGTGATACAGCTTCAGCGTTCCCATCGAAGTAACAAATGGTTTCCATTATTTTTCTATCCAAAACGCTGTCAATTCGTTTGATTGACTTGGATTTCATCATTAGGATACGTACAAGCTCGTTTTGCAAGTCATAACTTAAGTCTTGATCAAGCCATAATTCTTCGACCAAGTTTGCATAATCTTTCACTTTCATACTATTGATGAGAATGCGAAGTTTCCCGTTCAATAAAGTTCGAAGTTTGTCACCCCCAAAAGTCTCATCGCTGAACAAAGCTTCCTGTGTGACCTTGCTTCCCAATTCACTCCTTATTTTTTGCAATTCTTCATCCTTTACACTTAGAACACTCCATCTTTTACTGCTTTTATAAACCTTACTTTCAACTGATATAGAGTCACTCAAATATATTCTTCTGTACAATCTTTTCACACCTAGATTGTAAAATAAACGATTGCACTTAGTCAATTTCGTCAAGGTGCATTGGTCACATTCCTCCAATATACTTTCTATAATATTAACAGGTAAATCAAGTATTGAGCTAGGAATCATCATCACCGTTCGGAAATACAGTTTCTCGTCATCATGATTCCTTAGGATGTTAATAAAATATTGAAAGTTTTCAATTAAATGGTGGTATTTAGATCGAATATGATTATTAATATTGACCTAGAAATACAACATATAACACCGATACATTTCTACAACAGTAAAACATTACATAACTCATAAATCTTGACACTAAATAAATATAACACCAAACATTCTTACATTAATACCTTTACATAAGTGAATCCTTACATTGTTGACCT
This sequence comes from Saccharomycopsis fermentans, assembly GCA_002564245.1. NCBI lineage: Eukaryota > Fungi > Ascomycota > Saccharomycetes > Ascoideales > Saccharomycopsidaceae > Saccharomycopsis > Saccharomycopsis fermentans. Next base: position 1,562,942 of record JNFW01000001.1, read on the forward strand.
TTACATCAATGAGGCCTTACATTTTTCAGGTTTTCTGCTAATATAGATGGAAAACTCGTCTAGTAGTTCTGACCTCGACTGATTTCTAACAGATCATTACTTCACGCTCAATGTTAAACCAAACATTTCCGTAGCTGTTCTTCGTTATATATGGCTACTGCGGTTGATTCGATGTCCTAGAACATTCTGACATTGAATTTATCATACTAATAAGAACTGTAGGACCACATTGGACTAGCTTTCAATGCGTGCTTGAAGAATTAATAATAATAACCATCGATTGAATTTTTTAAATCAGTGTAACTATTGTAGATTAAAAAGCAATGAAGCATGTATATTTACTTTTACCTATTTTATCGAGAAGAGAGTTTTATACGGTAATGCTACTGAACAAATCGTTTTTTGTCATATGCCTTAGAAAAAATTAAGTTGTTGCAAACATTCGTTTAAAATCCCAACCGGAAATCAATTTTCAAAACGGTGTCCTAAAAATTGGAATATGAGACTTCTTGGAAGTCACTTAGGACTGAACCAAGGCGGATCCAAGGGTAAGTAATCTTCAGTTCAAAACAAATTAAAAAAATGAGAACTAGGAATCAGTGTTTTTTTTGCACAATTCTTGAAATTAGAAATACATTTTTCAATTTTGATTTTCTAAATTGGTTAATTCCAATGGTTAAACGAATATACTGGAGTATTTTATTCAAATTTTTTGTCTGTAGATCATTAAATATCATTATTTTGGATACTTGAACTATGTGATTTTCAGATATTGTCACGTGTATATCACGTGCAAAATATTTACAATCAACTCCCCTAACCACATAATCATCAAGAAACTCCGACAATTACCTTGAAAGTTCAACCTTTCAGTATTATAGATTTCCAAAATCAATGTTTCTATAATTAGATTAGGAAATATATAATGTTCCAAAGAACAGCAGACATTATCGATTACTCTATATGGTAATTCTAGTTGAAAATCATAGTCATTATTTACACGCACTCTGGGAGTGCGCATATTTATACGAGACAACAAATAATAGCCTTTTTTATCTGCGTGCATCCTGAGTCAACGTATATTTATTATGTGTGTTTGACATAATTTTGTATATATACATATATATATATATATATACTAGGGATTCTCGCCTGTAAATTAATGAGTTTATTAATATATTAGAGATATCAATTCACCTCAGTTTTTTTAACTTCCTCACTGTTGAGCCTGGTGAWTACTGTATGACTCTAAGTCTATARTTTCTTTATTCATTACATTGTATTATTACTAATAATTTGATTCGAGAAATAATTTTATTCTATGTTATTCCTATATATTCCTCTATTTCTTCTTTTATCTGTATCCTTTTCTATTCTCTAGCAAATCAAGATCTCTGGTCTAATTTATACCGTTCTATTTTTTAACTGTAGTTCAGCTCATAGAGGTGTCATTAGAAGTTATTCCTGATTTATTGAATAACAGATATTCCTATTTACTGATCTATTCCTGCGAATTTGTTATTCATCCGCACATTTGACTAAATTCCAACATGCAGATGAATGCATCATTTCGTCTTACTCCATTGTACTGTTCTCATACATCACAATATTAATCCAGATTGTACTAGCTTAACACTCTCTAATCTTGATTATTATTGTTGTCAAGATATCCCGTATTCACAATAAAATAAGTTTATATTTATAAATACTTGCGATGTGTATGATAATGGTAGATCCGTAATTCCGAATATAGATATAATAATATTTTGCTTAGACAATAATTTATGTTGTTCCAAAATAACAAATGGATAAAATTATCTATATAAACAGAATCTACGATATCAACGAATTGCTTTTCCTCATGAAAGAGAAAAGAACTAACTGACCAACTAATACCAATACAACTAAATCTTTAACTAATATAAATAAATAAATATAGTAAATTCATTCAAGTGTTTAATCAATGACTTTTCCTATTATAAATATATATTATAAACAGCTTATTATAATTATCTAAAAACCAAATAATATTAAAAGCAATCTTTAAGAGCACTTTATGTGAATAATTGAAGATAAAGTAAAATCTTCCATGAAAACTACATACAAAAAGTATACAACTAAACATCGAATATTATTATAAATAATTCATTATCAATGCCCGAATTCAAAAATCATACAAATTATAGTATTGATCATAATTCTGATGGTGAAAGTTTTGAATTTTTGAAATTTATCAAACAAGTAATTGTGAAAATATATTGAAATAATGATTGATAATTATTTACTATTTGTTATCTATTATCAATCATCCAACAGTTATTCATACAATGATTATATTT
>JNFW01000001.1:1565560-1678991 GCA_002564245.1 Saccharomycopsis fermentans
GTTCCATAGGGTTCCATAGGGTTCCATAGGGTTCCATAGGGTTCCATAGGGTTCCATAGGGTTCCATAAGGTTCCATAGGATTCCATAGAGTTCCATAGTGTTCTATAGAATTCTAAAGAGATCTTGATGTCTCACATGTTATTTAATAATATTCCTGCACGAAGTTATACTACTATACTGTTATTCTACTATTGTTATAAATTAGTTGTGATTATGGTTTTTTGCCCTACTTTTCCATTCACAACTAACATATTTAAAGGGTTGAAATTCCCACCTTTTCTGTTATCAAATCTTAGTTAAGAAAGTATTTTAATTTTATATAAAAAAGAAATACACATCGTTATTCATTTGAATTCTTGTAAATTTACAGATTTCCAATCTTTCGCCTTAAACAAAATTTAAACATAGTTATCCCTACCAAATCATTACACTTAGTTATTCCAATCAAATCCATTATTATTCGCCGATTATTAATTACGCTGCCACTCTGATCGGTTTAGACAAAGTCTGAAGCTTATAAAAAAAAAAAAAGTTATTCAATTCAATATGCCTTACACACCTCCAGAAGACATATCTTACGACAAAGTCAAAGGTATTATTGCAACCTTGGGACTTAGTACTGACAACCAAGAAATCAAGTATCAAGAAGGTTACTTTTATCCGTTAGTTGAACAATTCATGATTAATAATGTGTCTGAGGTTATAAACAAGAACATATTTGATATTGAAGGTTTTGTTAACTCGCAAATTAGTTATGTCCCAACTAATATCTCGTTAGTTATTAAAAGTGTGCTCAGTTCTAAATTTTCAAGAACCTTTCTTAATAATTACAAAATTTCCGATGGCGCCAARCTATTCTTGGAAATTAAAAATGAATTTAAAGATCTCAAGATTAATAAGAAAATTAYGTTACTCAAACACTATCTTAAYAATTTTRCAATAATTCATGATATTAACAACTTTAATGACTTTACTATTATCATTAATTACTATTTTCCTGAACTAAAAAACATTGGAAAATATTTGTTATTATCTCAATTATCAGTGAAAGATATTGGAGTCGTTGCAAAATGTAATCTGATAACCAAAACAACTGAATTAAATGCAATGCTTCTTGACAAACTAATGAGAAACAAATGTTGTGCTAAGAAGAAAAAGAAGTTTTTTAATCAAACAGAAACTATGCTTGTTGAAATGCCGATTGCTGATGATGAAAATTTAGATGGTGAATCTGATGATGACACTATGTTTAATCAAGGCCCAAATGAAGAATGTTACTCTGTTGAAACAATTCCAAAGTTTACTATGTATTCTGTAAATTTACAAGAATTCAAATGAATAACGATGTGTATTTCTTTTTTATATAAAATTAAAATACTTTCTTAACTAAGATTTGATAACAGAAAAGGTGGGAATTTCAACCCTTTAAATATGTTAGTTGTGAATGGAAAAGTAGGGCAAAAAACCATAATCACAACTAATGTATAACAATAGTAGAATAACAATATAGTAGTATAACTTCGTGCAGGAATATTATTAAATAACATGTGAGACATCAAGATCTCTTTAGAATTCTATAGAACACTATGGAACTCTATGGAATCCTATGGAACCTTATGGAGCCCTATGGAACCCTATGGATTTTTCTGGAATATTCCTGGAGTAATAATTGGTAAGTGTAATAAATTAAGAATAACAATAAATATAATCATTGTATGAATAACTGTTGGATGATTGATAATAGATAACAAATAGTAAATAATTATCAATCATTATTTCTATATATTTTCACATTAACTCCCTACTTTTTTTTTTTTATTTATTTTAGAATAACATACATTGTTATTGATTTGAATTTTTGTAACTTTTATAGGTATTTCTTCTAATAAAGCTACCAACTTTATTGAGAAACCCGATTATTCTTCATAATTGTCATTCAGAATGTCTGATCCTATTGAAGAAGATATCACTTATGACGAATCAGAAAGTACCTAACCGCGTTGAAACTTAGCTACGAAAATCGAAGAAAGCAAATACCAAAAAGGCTATTTTACTCACTTGTTGCCTCCTTTGTGCTTTGCGAAATACCTACGGCTATACACAAGAAAATAAATATTCGATGTTGAAGCGTTCTTTAGATCCACAACTTACAGCGTCCCATTGAACATTTCATTGGTGATTAAAAGTATGCCTGCATCTAAATTTTCCAAACCTTTTCTTGATAGTTACTCGACCTCTCTTAGTGGAAAATTATTCTTAGAGATTAACAATGATTAAGGAAGGTATTAAAATCCCAAATAAAATGTTGTTGAAAAACTATTTCAATAATCTTTGAATAATTGATGATATCAAAGACATCAACGATTATACCATCATTATTAATTACTAATTTCCAGAATTAGAAAACATTGCAAAAGGATTTGTCATAATGCCAATTATCAATAAAAAATATTAATACTGTTGCTAATTCCAATATGGGAACCAAGACACCCTATTGAAAGAAAATTCAAATCAATAAATTTTTCACAGATATCGGGTGCCTTAAATGCGGAAAACTTGGTCATCTGAAAAATTCATGATTCTTGAGAAAAAAATTTTGTTTATCAATAAAATAAAATGAAAAAGATAACTGAACTTTAATCTGAGGTTGAGCACAAGTTTATGTGAAAATGAATAGTGATTCAAATGAAAGCTACAAGAATAGTTACATGAGATTCAGCCGATTAAATGCTTCGATTAAATAGGAAAAATACTAATGTACACCTATGCTTCAATATATTGCTATGATGACTTTATGCAATGCATAAAGAAATTCATTTATTACAAGAAGTACAAAAGTGTAAGACCACAAATTGGTTATATAAACAAAAACTATCGGTGATTTCTAATACGTTTGTATTATAATTTTTTGCTATATTTTGGCCAAAAAAAAAACACTATAAAAAGGGTCAAATTCACATTTTCATTACTAAAGTTATTAACAAAGTATTTCTATTTATTATTCAAGTAAAATAATATATCGCTATTCGTCGGAACTTTTGTAACTTCTACATTAAAACCTAATCTGAGGTTGATCACAAGTTTATTGAATTATGATATTAAGAAAAAAATATTAAGCACAAGTTAATTTGATCAACTCTTTTTTAAAAATATTTATATGAATGATTTTAATAACTAATTACATGGCTAATAACTAAGCTTCTCAATATTTTATCAAGTAAGATATCTAGCGCTTGAAAACAAAATCAAAGCATTATTAAACCAAATTCAAAAGGTCAGTTATGACAAGTAACAATATTAAAAAGCAATATAATTAAATTTAGAGTTATCAATAATGATTCCAATTAAAAATAAAAATTAGTGGGTTGGAAGCATCCAGTATTCGATTTAGGAAATATTAGATAAGGGAAACCAGGTATGTGCTCAGTATCAAACAAAAGAATAGTATTGTAAATGTAAAAAGTAAATTGCAAATTAATAGAATATATAAACATAAAATCATTGATTTGAATAATTAAAAAAAATTTAATGAAAAATAAACTTTAACCTTTAGGAATTTCTAGAATATAGTGATGTAATTATAATTACTGTAAAATACTAAAATCAATCTATCAGCTTCTTCCAATGTTTTAATTTGTCTGAATCAAAAATATCAGTTACTGCATCTTTAAATGGAATCCAAAGAATTATCAATCAAGTATATTACAAAGTATTATAACATAATGCACAAGAGAGTTTTATTAAAAATATTGATAAAAATTGATTTTTTTATTTGCTTCAGATTCCTTAATTTTAATTATAAATTATTCTCATTTATGATCATTTAATTGTAGCCCGTAATACGTACTAACTAGTATTTGCATATAAACAGGAGAGAATTTCCCCTTTCATCTAAAGAAATGAAAAAGAATATAATAGATAGAATAAAAGCAGAGGAGAGAAAGCTTGAAAATCAAAAATAAAATGTAATGGAGATAGTAATTGATAATTAATAATCATGTTCTTTACACTTCAAATGGAATTTAAAATCTATTCAACTTCAAAATAAAAATAGAATCACATATAATATCCAAATTTTTAGTTTCTAAACATTAAACAAAAAATAGGAATTTGTGTATAATATAAAATTGGCAAATATATAAGATTTCTCAGGAAAAAAAACATGATTCACAGTATCATTAACAATCAATACCACTAGTAAACATCAAATTCCATATCGTGAGTTGAAAAGAACTAAATTTAAATATTTTTCAGAACACTTATTAATCAATGTTTGCATCATGGAATGATACAGGTGGAAAAATTGTAAAATTACAAACAGAATATTACAACCACATTCATAGATATTCTATTGCTAAGTAGAATTAAATCTAGAAATATTATTTGATTATAAAAAGAAAGTATAAAAAACATAATAAAATGCTGGTGTTCTTCTGAAAGTATCTATTAAATAGGAAGTTTTCCACATTACCAAATACTGATAAGATTTTGAAAGCTTTATTGATCCATAACTATTTCTCGACACCACTTAATTTAATAAAACAAATGTAATCTGTTAATTACAGAATCGTGCTTATTTTAATATTTTTAATAATTATTTTTTCACTCTAGAAAATATTGATGCAAAATTAATTCAAACTCAAATTCCATAAACTCAAGCCTTTTAATCTACTTAAATGAAATATTTTTACTTACATATCCAAATTATAATTCGTGTTGTACCCAAGATGTTTTTTCAATAATAACCATTAAACCTGAACCTACTGAGAATCTCGCAGTTAGTGGTGGCTAAGCTTTATGATGCTCCTTTAATGCTTTTAAAATATGAATACTAGATAAGCACTAATCCAAATATTTCTGCCCCGTATTTTAATATATATAGTACTGGAATTTGCTTTGAAATCAACATAAATGAGTTCCAACTTCAGGTTGATTGCATTCGCATAAACAGCACTCAAAATCAGGAGACATCATAATATTCTGAGCAGAAAATAGGGTAAAAGAGGTTACTTGAATATATGATTAAAGTGCTCACGACCAATCACCTAATATGGTATTGCAAACAATATCCAGCCTTTTAATTTTTCTTTTCTGGATTGAATAAGTTGCAACATTGCAAATTATATATATATGGGCTACAAATGATATTAAGCTTATTAAGATTGAGTTGAGTAGAAAACTAAGTAAGCAATAACGTTTGATAGATTTACTTTAAGTATTGAAGTGTTAACAAAAGGTTATTATACTTCAATATTCTTGTAGAAAATTTTTATAAGCAATTAATTTCTCACCCAAGAGTCACAATTAATGATATAGCAGTATGCGTTTGTTTGATTATGTGATATAAAAAAATGAGCATAAGCAAAATATCGGTAATTATTTATTTTACATTACCTCTTGATTTATTCAAGTGTAAGATATAGTATATTATTGCTATTGGTACTTATTCGAATAATCTGTCACATTTCAACATTTAAGCTTTTAGGACCACACACATCAAGTTGATTTCAGGATTGGTAATATCTAATAATGCAAGCTTCACTTCAGTTAAAAAAAGTATAAGAAAATCGAAAAACATCTTATTTTTCCAATGTTTATTTGAATAGCCTATTGAAATTAAATCGGTCGAACGCCTGATCAATTTAGTCTACTTACAATAAGTATTATGCAGCATAAAGTATTGATACAGCAATATTGGTCACTGATGGAATAGCGATTAACCTTTTTTTGAATCTCGAATTTGCTACGCAGGTTTGATTTGCGTAAAATTAGATAATACTTATATTATTTAATTCTAGTATAGTTTTAGTTATTGAATCTCATTAATCTCCTCAAGAGTGGATTTGAAATAACTGATATACTATTCTCCAACAAGTACAAACAAATGTTCAAATGTTCAATTTAAACCATTTGCTTTACTTGATTGAGGAAGACATAAGAATGCAGTTTTTCATAAATAAATATAAAAAGATTTTGGCAGTAATCGTCCTTGGAATCACAGATAATATGTTTCCATGGAGAATTGTAATATACAATTTACTAATAAAGTACTAATAATAAATAGGTGAGATATAACCGAGGCTATTTCTGTATATAGGTCTTTAAACTCTGTTTTTACTAATTAGATGCGCACTTGTGATAGCTTGCTTTTTATAAGCTTAATTCGATACATTCGTGAACTTGGCATATCAATGTATTTGTAAAGCATCTCAACTATTCAAGAAGCATCTTCTAATCGATCTGTATTGTGGACTATTATGTATAACATTTGTTTACCTCAGAATCTGAGAAATAAGGCTTGTTTTAGAGATTAAAAGTCAAACAATTGATTCTCTTTTAATAAATGGTTTTTTGATTTCCAATTTTGTTTTGGCATTTTTGAACATCTTCAGGCAGCAATTCGAATGAGATTGAGTCATTAGCAATATCTTCGGGCTAATATGAAATGATGTGTTACATAGCTGAACTAGTGAAATTAAATCCCAAACCAACTGATCTATGGGGAATTCTTTTTATACTATTCATCAGGCGTATGGTCAAGTTATCCAATGCTCAATTTCGACACTGACATTGAAGCTACACATGTACCAAGAGAACGGCTCTTTCAGCTGCACACTATCAGTTTTTTACATATTTTGGCTTTAATATTGATTTTTTTTGTATGTTAGTTTATCATTGTATGGGTAATATATTGATCATAAAGCCTTTGGAATCAAAACTGAATATTTTCTGGGCTCGAATTCTTGACACCTACTGTCGATCACTGTAAGAAGAAATGGAAAATGATATTAACTATAGTTTTTCAAACAGCTCCCTTTAAAACTGAAAAATTAAACCCAAGTGAATACAAACAATACATATAATTGATTACTCCTAATTAGTAACTACTTAGATAATATTCGAGTTCTATTTGGTGCATACCCTCAACAGAATTCTATTACAGTGTGTAAAGAATATAATTTGAATTTGAAAATAGATTTATTTTCTATTGATAGTACATCCATTCTATTATTTACTCTCTGATTTATCGGAGGCTTATTAAGCAGAGTTAGTTGCCAATAATGTTTGATTGATAAGAATTAATTCTCTAAGTTTTTCAAAATGTTCGCTAATAATAACATATTGTCTATGAAATCAATTAAAGAATGCACAAAGGTTTGAAGAAGTTATCAATTTGTAGTGTAATTTTTCTGGCCTTATAAGCAATATATAGCTTGTGGTAGAATACCTGATACTATTGATATTGGACTTAAAAACTAGCAGATGAATTGTTAGAAGGATTTGAATATTGTATATAACTACATTTGGTTTTAGTCATGACTCTGACGGCTATGTAATTCATTCACAAATAATACTATAGGTGCGATCCTTGATAGCAATTTAGGAGATAAAGTTATCTCAAAGATGCGACTCATTTAAATTTCTCACTTATTAGGTCAGGAATGCGTGTTTTGTGGAAATTCGCAAAACCAATACTTAGCAATACATTGATATCAACTGGAAATATTGTCCTAATATCATTCTCATATAATCAATTATTGAATATTCGAACGAACTGTGTAATCTATATATATAGTTAAAGTCCTGAAACCGTTAACTTCGTCTTCTCTAGGGTGCTGTACTGATTTTTATTTGAAATTGGCCTTGCATGTACAATCAAATAGGTCACACCATCAATAACTGTTATAGCTTATTACCAAAATAATTATTCTAAAGGGGATTACTTGACTCACAATTAAGATATCAATTTTGAATAATAATATCCAATGCTTAGGAGATTTATAAATAGAACACGAGAAACATTTCTATTTAGATAACCTTAGAAAATTATATCTCGAATTATCGAACGAAACACTATAAAAATTATATATAGTATAATAAATAGCTGAATTGCACAAATAAGGTATTAATAGCTTTTTTAAAATGAATTTGGGGGTTCAACCGATCCACATTTGGGCCGATTAGCATAGACCTTTGAAGTACCAGTAACACCTTCAATTGCTTCCAACATTTTGGAATATGATAAATACATAATTCAAATAATTTCCTGTTGAATAGCTATTCAAATTATAGCTGAAGTATCTGACAATAGGATTGTGTGATAATCAACCTGTTCAGTCGACTCTATTCTACATGTTTATGGTAGATTCGTGTTGAATATAATTGTTGGCATATTGCGTTATCTCTGATCGAGGCACATTCGTATATTCGTGTATAACGATATCATAGTTCCTTAAGAAGTCTGATTCTGCTGCATTTACACATACAAAGCAAAATATATCCCGCTATATCTACTCCTAAGGTACATCTTCAATCAAAATCAATGAGCTCCAGTAGAAATTTATTGGAATTACGTAAGACAGATCAAGGTTTCTCATCTCTACAATTTACCCGAAACATGAAATCAACAATACATTTAGAAATCTATATATATAGCTCTTTCTCATTTAATGATAATAAAGTTATATCAGGGCTGAGTTACATTTAAAAATAGTTAAATTGGATGAGTATTTAAGTAGTATATATTTGAGAATGTTTGATGAGAAATGCAACTAATTGTTTCTCCTGTTAATCCACCAACGAAGAAAATTCAGTGTATTTTATTGACATGCATTAACTACATAGATAATTCGACAACGCAAATTGTTGGCCATTCATAGCCAAGAAGACTGTTTCTGCTCACCATCAGCTAACAAAACATTATGCTTATTGATCATAAAATCTAGATCTTCCGGATTACTATCTTATGTTATAGGAGGTAAAATAATTCAATGGACGATCTTTGATCGAATACTGAATCAAAAATACTTTGTGTGCTCGCTCAAGTTCAAAAGTAGTTCTTGATTAGTATCAAACATCCTAAAAATTTTTATGATTTCTCCTACTTGATCATATAGTATCATGGCATTTATATATCTAATACCAACAAAAAGCTTCGCAGCTATGATTGACATTTCCAGCATTGTATTCAAACAATATTATACAAAATGATAACAAAATTAGAGTTGAAGTTGCCTTAGACGGTTCATGTGATAAATTTAATTGTGTAAAATGGTCACTGTCAAAGGTAAAGAATTAGCGTTAATTAAAAACATATTGATAACAAGTGATCGCTGACTTTCAATGCAAATGCTAGTCAGTGTAAGGCTCCTGAAAACTTAAATGTGACTGTGGAAATTACTTGTTTCAATGTGCACTCTCTATACTCCTTAATACTAAGCATGTACGCACCCATATAACTTAGCCTTAACGGCATGTTGAATTGTACTCTGAAAAGAGTCACCAACTCGGACTCTAGTTTCTACGAACTTTAAGAGAATTGTATTGATCAATCTTTCATTCGCCTAAATATGATGTCTAAACAAATACTCATAGATGAAAGAACAGGAGGATACACTTAATAATTAGAAATTTAGACTTAATACAATTCTATTCAAACAGCTCTGCATTAACTAGTGTAGTATTCTAATATAATGTTTGTATAATTTGACATTGCATACACATCTTAGACATGATTAAATATACTTGCCAGTATTCTTGCGGATTGAATTTTGATTTAAATAAAGAATAATATATAGCATCTTTACTTATAGAGTTTCTGAAACGTAAACGACGGAATAGTTGATAGATTATAAACAAATGACTACACAGTCTATCTGAAAGCCAAATACAAAAGCTATGCCAAATAGCTTACTTATATCTTTCGTGTGAAAACGAGCTCTACCTTTATTCAATATAAGAACAATAGGTTTTGAAGCAGAAAGAAACAAACAGTGAAAGATGCTTAACAAAGTGCAAAAATTGAGCAAAAGAATATATGAAGGATAGTGACAAATTTTAAGTGGCAAGCTATCATAGCGAGAGTTAGCGTCTAGGAGTAACAACTTCGAAGCAACTTGAATATTGGGCTATTCAATATGTATGATTTCATTTCGCTATTTACATTAATTTTGACAAACACACAGAAAACAACAATACAATAACTTTTATCATCTATAAATCTTTGAACGCCATTTGAATAGTTGAGATGCTTTACAAATACATTGATATGCCAAGTTCACGAATGTATCGAATTAAGCTTATAAAAAGCAAGCTATCACAAGTGCGCATCTAATTAGTAAAAACAGAGTTTAAAGACCTATATACAGAAATAGCCTCGGTTATATCTCACCTATTTATTATTAGTACTTTATTAGTAAATTGTATATTACAATTCTCCATGGAAACATATTATCTGTGATTCCAAGGACGATTACTGCCAAAATCTTTTTATATTTATTTATGAAAAACTGCATTCTTATGTCTTCCTCAATCAAGTAAAGCAAATGGTTTAAATTGAACATTTGAACATTTGTTTGTACTTGTTGGAGAATAGTATATCAGTTATTTCAAATCCACTCTTGAGGAGATTAATGAGATTCAATAACTAAAACTATACTAGAATTAAATAATATAAGTATTATCTAATTTTACGCAAATCAAACCTGCGTAGCAAATTCGAGATTCAAAAAAAGGTTAATCGCTATTCCATCAGTGACCAATATTGCTGTATCAATACTTTATGCTGCATAATACTTATTGTAAGTAGACTAAATTGATCAGGCGTTCGACCGACTTAATTTCAATAGGCTATTCAAATAAACATTGGAAAAATAAGATGTTTTTCGATTTTCTTATACTTTTTTTAACTGAAGTGAAGCTTGCATTATTAGATATTACCAATCCTGAAATCAACTTGATGTGTGTGGTCCTAAAAGCTTAAATGTTGAAATGTGACAGATTATTCGAATAAGTACCAATAGCAATAATATACTATATCTTACACTTGAATAAATCAAGAGGTAATGTAAAATAAATAATTACCGATATTTTGCTTATGCTCATTTTTTTATATCACATAATCAAACAAACGCATACTGCTATATCATTAATTGTGACTCTTGGGTGAGAAATTAATTGCTTATAAAAATTTTCTACAAGAATATTGAAGTATAATAACCTTTTGTTAACACTTCAATACTTAAAGTAAATCTATCAAACGTTATTGCTTACTTAGTTTTCTACTCAACTCAATCTTAATAAGCTTAATATCATTTGTAGCCCATATATATATAATTTGCAATGTTGCAACTTATTCAATCCAGAAAAGAAAAATTAAAAGGCTGGATATTGTTTGCAATACCATATTAGGTGATTGGTCGTGAGCACTTTAATCATATATTCAAGTAACCTCTTTTACCCTATTTTCTGCTCAGAATATTATGATGTCTCCTGATTTTGAGTGCTGTTTATGCGAATGCAATCAACCTGAAGTTGGAACTCATTTATGTTGATTTCAAAGCAAATTCCAGTACTATATATATTAAAATACGGGGCAGAAATATTTGGATTAGTGCTTATCTAGTATTCATATTTTAAAAGCATTAAAGGAGCATCATAAAGCTTAGCCACCACTAACTGCGAGATTCTCAGTAGGTTCAGGTTTAATGGTTATTATTGAAAAAACATCTTGGGTACAACACGAATTATAATTTGGATATGTAAGTAAAAATATTTCATTTAAGTAGATTAAAAGGCTTGAGTTTATGGAATTTGAGTTTGAATTAATTTTGCATCAATATTTTCTAGAGTGAAAAAATAATTATTAAAAATATTAAAATAAGCACGATTCTGTAATTAACAGATTACATTTGTTTTATTAAATTAAGTGGTGTCGAGAAATAGTTATGGATCAATAAAGCTTTCAAAATCTTATCAGTATTTGGTAATGTGGAAAACTTCCTATTTAATAGATACTTTCAGAAGAACACCAGCATTTTATTATGTTTTTTATACTTTCTTTTTATAATCAAATAATATTTCTAGATTTAATTCTACTTAGCAATAGAATATCTATGAATGTGGTTGTAATATTCTGTTTGTAATTTTACAATTTTTCCACCTGTATCATTCCATGATGCAAACATTGATTAATAAGTGTTCTGAAAAATATTTAAATTTAGTTCTTTTCAACTCACGATATGGAATTTGATGTTTACTAGTGGTATTGATTGTTAATGATACTGTGAATCATGTTTTTTTTCCTGAGAAATCTTATATATTTGCCAATTTTATATTATACACAAATTCCTATTTTTTGTTTAATGTTTAGAAACTAAAAATTTGGATATTATATGTGATTCTATTTTTATTTTGAAGTTGAATAGATTTTAAATTCCATTTGAAGTGTAAAGAACATGATTATTAATTATCAATTACTATCTCCATTACATTTTATTTTTGATTTTCAAGCTTTCTCTCCTCTGCTTTTATTCTATCTATTATATTCTTTTTCATTTCTTTAGATGAAAGGGGAAATTCTCTCCTGTTTATATGCAAATACTAGTTAGTACGTATTACGGGCTACAATTAAATGATCATAAATGAGAATAATTTATAATTAAAATTAAGGAATCTGAAGCAAATAAAAAAATCAATTTTTATCAATATTTTTAATAAAACTCTCTTGTGCATTATGTTATAATACTTTGTAATATACTTGATTGATAATTCTTTGGATTCCATTTAAAGATGCAGTAACTGATATTTTTGATTCAGACAAATTAAAACATTGGAAGAAGCTGATAGATTGATTTTAGTATTTTACAGTAATTATAATTACATCACTATATTCTAGAAATTCCTAAAGGTTAAAGTTTATTTTTCATTAAATTTTTTTTAATTATTCAAATCAATGATTTTATGTTTATATATTCTATTAATTTGCAATTTACTTTTTACATTTACAATACTATTCTTTTGTTTGATACTGAGCACATACCTGGTTTCCCTTATCTAATATTTCCTAAATCGAATACTGGATGCTTCCAACCCACTAATTTTTATTTTTAATTGGAATCATTATTGATAACTCTAAATTTAATTATATTGCTTTTTAATATTGTTACTTGTCATAACTGACCTTTTGAATTTGGTTTAATAATGCTTTGATTTTGTTTTCAAGCGCTAGATATCTTACTTGATAAAATATTGAGAAGCTTAGTTATTAGCCATGTAATTAGTTATTAAAATCATTCATATAAATATTTTTAAAAAAGAGTTGATCAAATTAACTTGTGCTTAATATTTTTTTCTTAATATCATAATTGAAATAAAAATACAGAAGACTCAAATATTCCTAGTGGCCATTTTCTTAAGATATTTTCTTTAAATATATATTGCTTCGGATTTACTTTTCTGTCTAGCCAAATTCTCTTATTTATTATCAGGGACTTAGGTTCGTCATCAGGACCGTTATTATTTATGTCGCTAGCCTTTTTTTCTCAAAAAAAGAAAAGAAATTTTATGTTAATTATATATATATTTATTCCTTTCCATTTTGTTCTTTTTTCTCTGAGTATCACATATTAATTTCCAGTCACTGGAAGTTGTTAATCTTTGCTCATCCGTTAGTCTATGTAAATATCCTTATCCTGATATGGCAATTATTATTTGGTGAGAAATTTCATTATGCCGTAATTTGATGCTTTTCATTTATAAATTCCATTCTGTAACATCTAAAATTCTACTAAAAATATATAGAAGTATGGGCATGAGAAGCAAATGATCATTATCCATAGCAGGTAAAAATATTCAGAAAAAAGGGAAAAGTGATATATGGAAAAATTAGGACTGATTACGTAAACAGAGACTGCACATAACAACAAATATGAATCACCAAAAATTATAGTAGTGATTTCAAAAGAAACAGTGCCAAAATAGGATAACTTTTTGACAATGCATATATAAACCTGTGAAAGTGTATTAAAATGCAAATACAAGAGCAGAATATAAAATGGTTAGGATAAATCATCCCTTAATTGATTCTAATAATACAATATAACGGATTAAGATGACCATAGTGATAGTCAAAGCATTCAGGAAAATTGAAGTAGAATAAATTCAAAAGTATATTAATGCAACAAATTTAGGCTAATCTCACATAATACTGATTTCTGAGTTGGCCATATCTTTTCACCAAGAGATTTTCGCATATATAATGCATAATTAAAGAGCTGAAAACAGAATTTATAATATTATCCTGGTTTGACGATAATTAATTTGTGCAAATTGTATTTACTGCTATTTTTGTTCAAAAAGTATAGAGATATAATCCTTTTCTTTTTTATATTAATATGCGCTACCAATATGTAAAGTGAAATGAGTTTAACTACAAAACTTTAAAAAACACAAATTGTTAACCTGATAAGAATTATTAGTTTCTATAAAATATTTATGTTTTGCTTTCTTGCTGGATCTAATAAAATAGAAATACTATGTATAAGGTTTAGATTACAATTTTTTATTAAAACTGTATAGAGAATGGTCTTTTGTTCGAATGATTGAACGATTTATACTGGTATTATTAGTCTTAATTCTACTTTTTAGAAGTTAATACTTATCGAAGTCTTTCAAACTGAAAAATGTAGAAATATTAGAGAGAAGTAAATTCAGAAACATCTTGAAATGAAAACACTTGTGAAAATAAATATTCTATTTTAGAACCATTTCCGGGTGATATGTCAGTAAATCAGAGATCATTTCTCTTAAAAGTTTTTTCCAATGATTATCATTAGACTTATTGAATAGTCTGTAATGCTTTGTACATATTAGCTTTGGAAATGTTGAAGAAGAAAGAAAATAATAAGGTAAAAATGAAGACATTTACATGGCCGAATTGAACTGAAAAGTTTCTTGGATCTCTTAAATTAAAAGAATTTCTATTAAATTATCTAATGGAAGAATGGGTGCTCAAGTTAAAAAAACCAGATATGAGATTGATCAATCAACAGTTTGGATACCAAAACTATAGCATTGAAAGCTTCATATATATCAAGTGTATCTCTCTTTATAAATTCTCTTGGTCTATTGAATAAAGAGTAAACAACTTCTGATATTTTCAACCAATATCTACAGATTTACAGATCTGATGATTGGAGTAAAACGTATAGAATAATATTTCTTTTGAATCAATACATGTCAAATTATGTTATCAATAGCAAACCAATACGTTTTACTCAAATAGTATTCAAGTGGTCTGATAAAAATTGTTGATTAACTTTGTAAAAGATTAGAAAATATTATGGCCTAGTTATGATGCGCATATGGAACTTTCTAAGCTTTTTGAATATAATATTTGGCCAAAAATGCACTAAAACTCTGCTATTACTTTTTAGTGGTTATATTGAGATCATATAGTAGTTGCTTTTTGCGGTGAAACAGTGGCTGCGCAGCGGCCCTGAAATTTATTGACAGAAAACTGAACCAAAATTTGTTGCTCAATCGATAGATTTTGATTGGCTTTATTAGTAATCAAGTTAATAGGCGTTACTGATTGGGTAGTCTCTTTTCTTTTCTGTACACTTTCATTTATTTATTTGAGATTGTGTTTTCTACTGGATTCACATGCATTCATATGCTGCTCCTGCTCCTGCTCGTTGTTCACTTTGTTTCTGTAGTGTCGAGCATCCCCGCTTGTTCAATTAACAGAGAAATATGCTCGTTTTCTGAGTCACTAACTAGTTTGAAAGAGTTAGTTAATTCGAGACAGACTTTGGTTTGTTTTCTATTCTATTTTTTATTCTGTACTTACATGACAGTTTGGATCTTTATCAGCAAGCAGTTTGTGAACGGTCAGTATGCGGTGTATTATTTTGAGATTATAATCATATGACTGATCGCGTATTGACTGTTTACTCCTCAATGATTGTATGATTCTATTCTTTTATTGAGATAGCTAAATTATTTTTCTCGATTGATTTGTCTGCTTAATTGCGAATGTGTAAAAAAAAAGAACAACATCCGATCCCTAGTGGCATAGTTTATGGTTAAGAATGCGACTGTATCTGATCATCTTTAACCCCTAACTTTCGTTCTTGATTGATGAAAACGTCCTTGGAAAATGCTTTCGCAGTAGTTAGTCTTCAATAAATCTAAGAATCTCACCTCTAACAATTGAATACTGATATCCCAGACCGTACATATTAATCATGACGATGGTCCTAGAAACTAAAAAAATAGAACCCATACATCCTATTTCACTATTCCATGCTAATATATTCGAGGTAACGCCTGTTTCGAACACTTTAATGTTTTCAAAGTAAAAGTCCTGGATCATTCACTCCAGCGAGCTGAAGAAAACTAACCGGCCAGTCAAATCCAAAGATCAACTATGAGCTTTTTAACTGCGGCAACTTTAATATACGCTTTTGGAGGTGGAATTACCGCGGCAGCTGGCACCAGATTTAAAATTTGAGCTTTTGTCGCTTCTTTGCCGTCACTAAGGCAATCTCAGTTGGTTTTTTTCTTTCAACTTATTGATATGTCTAAGTTCAGTGGGCATACTTACCTGATTAGAGGTTAAGATTTATGTTATAAAACAAAATTTGGTTTTAGCTTCTTACCACATACCTTTCAACCGTTAGCAGGGTGTTTATTAATATTGGTAGAATGTACATAATAGAGCCAGCTAAAGCTACTTAACAAGGTAAGGGGGAAGCATACCGAGTGATTTCAGAGCAGTTTTCTTTGTTCAACGAAAGAAACCCAACCACGATAACTTAAATAGGAGAATCGGCACGTGATTATCACGTGACAAAATTACAAGGGCTCATAGCATTTGTAACAATGCTCCAAACCATCATAAACGCACCATAGAAATACACATCGCTCAAAATCATCATATTACACAGCGCCCATAACCAAATTATTATGTCTAAATGCACGACAAATTATACTCAAAGGAAATTCCGTACTGGTGTTTAATTAATCATGTGAAAATCACGTGACTCATTTTAGCAAATAGATATAATTATGAGCTCTTGGATACGGATATTCATAGGCATGCAATTAAGTGTTTTAAAGTTTGAAAAATGCCGTTTGAAGATTGAAAGAATTTGACACCAAGCAGGGCAAAGTTTGTCTTGGAGATTCATGCTTGGAACATAGATTTACATATTTCAATGGGTTATAAATATAAATGGAAAACACAGGGGTGGAAAAGGATAATTAGTGACAGAATGTAGAATGGATATATATATATATATATATAGCCAGATATATCTTCTGTTTTGCTTTCTGAAAGCTTTTCTGAGATACTTGGACCCAGTTGAAGACATTTTCTTTTTTTCCCAAAGATATTTTTAACAATAGCATCTCTAATATAGATAGGTTTGTTCTTACTAATTATCCAGCAATTGATCAGTAATTGATTCCAGACACTAGATTTTCAAATTTGGCTGAAGCATTCCAAAAAAAACAAATCAGCTCACATAGTTAACATGGCTGCTTAGTGATTACAATCGCTTTAATAACCACTCGACCGTTTTTTTGTTTTCCAATACAGCGCAAACAACCTTCACAAAACCCAAAGATATGTGGGTATTGCAAACTTTAATAGGCTTTCTATGGATTTTGAGAGCGGCACAATCTTATCCAGTGCGAAGAATTTTAACAACATCCACAGCAGCAAATGGGAACTTTTCATCAGATTTGACAGTTCCAACAAATGTCACATATCAACAAGCATTTGTCTGCAACAGCTCAACATGTTCTGCGAATAATTCCCGAATTTCAGGGATACAGAATAAGAACGAAATGACCAGTGTAGTGGTTCCAGACGCTCAGAACAAGATCAGTTTGTCCGGTTTTTCTCTAATAGGTACGGTTATCCAGGGCATATTTGGACTCATAAAATCACTGTTTTTGAAAAAACAATTGAAGAAAATTGTACCCATATTGAATGACTCACAGGCGCAGATACTAAAACAGTACCCACAAGCTCTTTACATGTCGTCGACTGCGGAACAGATTGCGCAAAACATGATTACTGCTCAAGATTTCATAAACGAAAAGCGAAAAATCTTCGAGGCTCTAAGATCCCTGAGTTCTCTTTAGATTTCAGATATCATCCTTTTCAAAATTTCAGATCTTTTTTCAAAATTCCTGGACCTTTCTTCTCAAAAATCTAAAACCCTTTCTTATCAAATACTAAGTGACATTTTACTCGAATATTACAACTTTCAGCATAGAAAACGTCTTCAATTTTCCAACCTTTGTGGTTTACCGTTGAGACTATTGTCACCAATCTTTATTCTTCACCTTTTATTCTTCTTCTATTTATTATTTGGTTTCTATTCTTTATATACTGCTGGTCAGTACAATATATGCAAAAAATTACCTCGCTTATGTAAGATCATGCGACATAATGCACAAATCACGTTCTTAATTAATAATTTTTTTTTTTCAAAAAAAAAAGAAAGAAAGAAAAAAAAACTGAAAAAGCTGCGTGACCTATATATAAAGAGAGGCATCTTTTCAACTAGTCATACATTCTTACTAGGTAATCACATGAAACTTGGATTATTTTGTATTTAATCCACAAGTTTTAGATACAAGAACTGAATAAATTTCAAATCAGAAGACTCGGAAATATCCTATAGCAAAAATGGAATCAAAAAAAACCAGCGAACAATCAAAACCAAAGCCATGTTGCGTGTGCAAACAAGAAAAGGCCACCAGAGATGAATGTTTGTTGATGAACGGTGAAAGCTCTGGTAAATGCGATAGCTTGATCACATCTTACAAGAAATGCATGGAAGGATATGGATTCAAAATATAATCAACGGAAACCCTCGAAAGAAATCATGAATTTCTCGTCTGGGACCAGGAATGTCTGAAAATCAAAATTTCGAAAGAATTATCTTGAAAATACTGCCAGATTGAAACAAAGATGCCGATAACAAGCCAAAAAACATAGATCTGCAACCCATATATATGTACATAGTCAATCAAAATAAACCGAGTTTACTGTTTCAGTTAATAGTGTCAGCTAGCAGTGTTTCAACTAATAGCGATGTAGAGAATCGCAAACCAACAATAAAAGTTCTTGGTATAGTTCATTTGTCGAGAATCATGAACATTATCTTTTTTTGTGTGTCATTTTTGACAGAAGATGATATTACAGTTGATGGAAATTTTGCAATCTAGGGCCGTTTTCGACTATGTGCCGTGGTATTGTTATTACAAGTAGCAGTTAAATGTTCTTGAAAACACCATTTTTAACCTACACACAAACAACACAATAGGATCTAAGAGCTTGTTTGAGACTTCCTGTAGTTGATATTTGGTTTCTGACATATCTGCAGAGATTTCTCGTAGTTTTTATATTGAGAGAAGCATTCTTATCAGATCAGTTAATGTATACATATATTTTCCCTCCTTTTTAATATCCTTTGAATAAACAAGTTCATAATCTTGATTGAGAGGCCTGATTCACAAAATAATCTAGCTTAAAGATCGTATTGAAAACTCATATATTGGTCCTCGCTGGTCGATTTTCAATTTTCAGTTTTTTCCATTTTTTTTTCATTTTTTACTAGGTGGTGCATAATAGCTTCTTATTTGGTGACAATAAACAGATCACAGATTTGACTGTCTATTTCTTTTATCTATATAAGGGAAAAGAAGCGAAGTCAAAGCAAATTCAGTTTAATTCAAAGAAATCTTGAGAAAAAATGGGGACTGTATTGACTTTATTGGCCTGTGTGTCGGGGATTTACATTTCGTTCATCTCTTGGTCGGTTTTTCATGAAAAGATAACAAGTACATCATTCGACAACGAGAAATTCAATGAACCATTATTCATTCAATTAGTCCAGAACTTGCTTTGCTTTTTCGTTGGATTGGCCTACTTGAGATACAAGTATGGAAAGGGTGAATCTGAGAAACCCAAACCACAAGAAACAGACAAAGAGAAGAAGACACAAAGCAGACAGAAAGTGGGATTTTCCAAATATTTGTACAGATTTTACTTTTCTGATCCAAATCTCATGAAATATTTATTTCTAGTATCTATTACTTCGTCATTAGCTACCCCAATAGCTAATACAGCTTTGAATCATGTGGATTTTGTGACTTATCTATTGGCAAAGAGTTGTAAATTGATTCCTGTTTTGCTCATTCACACGTTCTATTACAAAAAAGTATTCCCTGCCTCCAAATACTTGATAGCATTGATGATTACTTTTGGAATCTTTCTTTTCTCTTATAAGAAGAGTAATGTGTCCGATAAAACTGCAGTGCTTGACAGCAATAGTTCCCCAATGATTGGCTTGGTTTATTTATTTGTGTCTTTGATTTTGGATGGTATCACCAATTCCACACAAGATCAGATGTTCAAAATGAAATTCAAGAATAATGACAAATTATCTGGTATTCATTTGATGATTTCTTTAAATTTTATTTCGCTTTTGCTAAGTTTGTTTTACTCCACTGTTTTGACCAGTCAATTTGAAAATGCGATCAAATTCATTTACAAGAACCCAGTGATCTTACAGTACATACTTTGCTATTCCCTATTTGGCTCCATAGGACAGATTTTCATATATATCACTCTTGAGAAATTTGATTCTATCATTTTGATTACTATCAATGTTACCAGAAAGATGTTTTCCATGTTGCTCAGCTTGTTGCTCTTCAACCATAAATTGAACAGAAACAAGATGATGGGGATCTTTCTCGTATTCTTAGGTATCGGGCTCGAGAGCTATATCAAGTATAAGGAGAAGAAAAAGTCTGCAACCAAGATCAAGTTGAAAACACAATGATTTCAGGGTTTTTTTTTACATATTCCTAGCATTTTAATAGAAGAAGTCACACAGCCAGTCTACGTATGTTGTAAGTTTGTATCAAAACTCAGGTCATCACAAAATTCATGAGTCAAGCAGTAAATTAGCGACCTCATTGCAATGGTTTTAAAGTTGAATTTGCTTTAGTACTTTTAACCACATTTGAACCATATAGATGCAAAGTGAAAGGCACACCATCAGAAGAGTGGGTACACCTTTCAAGACAGTTAAATGAACATTTTTTTGCGAATTTCTGTTGAGACAGAAAAACTCAAAAAGAAAGTACAATGAATAAGTTATTCAATAAAGAATATCTTACTTATTGTAAAAATTAATCTGTAATACAAGTAATAAATAACAAGAAAGAAATGGCCAGGTTCATCTCTTCTTTTATACGTTTTCTTCGTGAAATTTTTTTTTTTTTTTTTTTTTTTCAAAGAGCTTTCGAGATGCATCTCAACATTTCTCAATCAAAAAAGCCTGAAGATGGGCTCTAATTGGTGAAAAATCGAAACAATATTGATTCAAATTAAATTGTAAATATTTCTAAAAGGATATTAATTGAATTTACGATCAAAAATACTTGCTTGTTATTTATTAAATACATAAGATTGATGAAAAGTTTCTTTGAAAAAAAAATGTCGTAAAAAAAATGTCAAGTTATTAATGAGTAACATGTTCTTAAGAAATAAATTAATGACAATGAAAATATCAGGAACTATTAAAAATTACAACAAAATGAATAGTGATAATTACTGGAAAGAGAAACATCCATCTTTCCAGACAAATAATGATATAAAAAATAAATCAGGGGAAAAATTGAATGTGAATTGAAAAAAAAAAAAAAAACTAGAAGAGAATAAAAAGAAATAGTAATAATGGCCTTGAACGGGATAATATCCAAGAAAACAAATTTGCAGAAATCTCTTGCTCTATTAACTCAACAAATCTATTCATTCTGTGTTTCCACACCATGCTCTTCAATTTCCCCATTCATTGGCTTCTCAGATTTAGCTTCTGTATCTTCGTGCGTGTCTTTTCCCTCGCCATATGGAGAGGACTCTTCATCATCGCTGTCATCATCTTCGTCATCGTTGTCATCATCTTCTTCGTCGTCTTCTTCCTCTTCATTATTGCCTTCTCCATATTGCTCATTGAATTTATTCATGTTCATTTGGTTCAAGTTTTGGAATTGTCTTGGCATGTTACCACAACGATCTTTACCGTAGTTGATTTTGAAGTTTTTGTAGTCTTCGTTCATCTTGATTCCATCAATGGCCTTGATAGCATTTGCAATGTTGGTGAAATTGACAAAAGCGCATTTCTTCTCCAACAAAAAGTTGATCTGTTCTATATCACCAAATTTACCAAAATCTTGTCTCAATTTTTGTTCATTGAAAATAGATTCAACTTCTTTTTCAATGTTACCAACATAAATATTTCTTGAAGCACCACTCAGAACTGCCAATGCAATAGGATTTGGAAGTGGTCCACTGTGTTTACCCCAACCGACCTTGACTCTTCTGTTGTGTATAGTTAAACCATGTAAATGACACATAGCAAAGAATTGGGCTGCAGCAATTGGATCAATAAAAGTAATGAAACATACATGTCTTTCCAGTAAGTACCTGATAGTTTGAAGTAATCCACCTCTGACAACATTACAAATCTCTTCGATAGATGATTCAGGATGTAAACTACCAAGATAAACAGTTCTATTACCCAAGTTATTGGCACCACCTGCAGAAGTTGCAATGGCAGCAGCAGCAGCAGATTGTTGAACTAATGCATTACTAATGAAGTCTCTGTCTGCAGCAGACACTAAATGTTCCATTCCTGGAGCCAATCCCAAATATTGAGCAGCATTGTGTTGCTGAGTCTTTGTAATGAAAGCACAACGATCTTTACCATAGAAAATCTTCTTGTTAACGTATTTTTCTTCCAAAGGTAATTGTTGAACCACTCTGATAGCACTCAAGATGCTCAAGAAATGAACAAAAGCTACACCTTTATCAGGTAAGATTTTGACGGTGTCTATTTGACCAAATTTACTCAAATCAAAAGTCAATTCTTCAACAGTGACATCTTTGTTCAAGTTACCAAGATAGACATTTCTGGTAGCACCATCTCTTTGAATACTGTTTAAGACAGCAGGGGCGATAGGGGTTGAATTACCCCAACCGATTCTGATATCATTAGACTTGATAGTCAATCTTTTCAAGATAGCATCTGAATGGAATAACAAAGCTGATGATTCATCGATGAAGGAGATGAAAGCACATCTTTTAGAAGGGATGATACGGACATTTTCAATGATACCACTTCTGACGTGGTTCAACAATTCTTCAGGGGAAATATCAGAAGGAACGTTACCCAAGTATACGGTACGACTAGGAGCTGTAGTTCCAATGATATCATTTCCATTTGTAGGAGGGGTAGGAGATGAGGAAGAAGGTCCTGGGCTCATGAAGTTATTCAAGCTAGGGGAGTTTGTCATAAAATCATGAGTTGGGACAGAACCAGAAGGAGTGGCAGCGGCGGCGGCGGCGGCAGCAGCAGCAGCACCAGCCATGTCGTTAGGCAAAACAAGATGGTCATTGGATTCGATGTTCATGTTGTTATACAATTGTTGTTGGTTTTCCTGTTGGAATTGTTGTTGGAACTGGAATTGTTGCTGGTTTTGCTGTTGTTGTTGCAACTGTTGTTGCAATTGCTGCTGTTGTTGTTGTTGCTGTTGCTGTTGTTGTTGTTGCAACTGTTGTTGTTGTTGCTGTTGAAGAAACAAGTTACCAGACAAGTCATCAAAGTACTGGGGTTGTTGGTTTAATTCGCTGCTGTCTTGCATGTACATGAAATCCTGGTTATTACGGTATGGGGAGCCCATAATCATTTGGGATTGTTGCAACATTGGGTTGTAGGACATGTCGAAATTGAAATTGTTTTGCATTTTGGAGAAAAAAGGGGACAGAGTTCAGAGAGTGGAGGGATGAAAGTGCAAAATTTGCTTTTTTTTCTTTTTTCTTACTGTTTATTGGGAAGGGAGTGATCGGAGAACTGTTGCTGGAAAAGGAGAAACCAAAAAGTTTTGCTTAGAAAAAGCAAGTATTTGGAAGAGATCCAGGGGGATGAGGGAGATGCTCTTTTGGATGTGAAACGATTGGAAAATCCACGGAACGGGAACCAGGAGGGACAAGAGAACAAGAAATTGCAGACAAACAAACAAGGACTGCGAAAAGAACTGCAAAAAGGACTGCGGACACCTGGGGGACACCTGGGAGCACCTGGGGACAACTATCACGGCAAAGCTGGCAGGGGGTTCGCTGGCTTTTATGGGTCTATTTTTCTTCCAAAGAACTGATCAATAGCAAAGTAATCCTGCTGAACACGATCTGGCTATCTATTGAGGGCCTATGGAGGTAATATAGGGGTCTGTGTGGTACAAATACGTCTTTTGGGGCTAGAGTCTGATAAGCAAAGAGAAGAGAAGAAGCTTGAAATCTCTTGTTAGGTTGATCAAAGAATTTTATATGGAAAAGAAAAGAAAAAAAAAAAAATTATTTTATCAGCGAAAAGATTTTTCTTTTTTTCGATGCGGTGTTAAAAAACAAAAATTTCAACACGAAAATCCCAAAGAAGAAATTTTCAAAATTACCTAAAATGGGAAATGGGAAATTTGGGAAATTTGAAGGTTAAATGGTTGTAAGAGTGGTTAAGATTAAGAAAATGGCTAAGCTTTGTCGAAGGTTGATAAATATTTATAAAAATCGATGTAAATTGTAGAAATTGTTGATTATTGCAAAAAATTATCAAATTTTTTGAAAAAACAGAAAGATACTTTTGTTATCAGAAACGTTAAATAGCTGAGAGAAATCAAAAGATGCGGTTTCTCTAGTTGCTAAGTTGTAGTTCACTAGCAACAAATTTGCAAAAAGTTATCAAAATGGTTGAAAACTACAAAAGAATGTCAAATTTTGTTCTATACGGTCAAAAATTGGTAATATTCGTCGAAAGCAACATCTATTGTTGGCATTAATACTACGTGACTCTCAGTCTATAGTTTATTGTATTATCACTAATAATTTGATTGGAGAGAGCTAATATTATTCTATGTAATTCCTATATTTCATATTCTTTTCTATTCTTTGGATATTTGGTCTGATTTATACCATTCCATTAGTTAACTGATGTTCTCCTCATACTTCAGTGGAAGTTATCCCTGATTTATTGAATAACAGATACTCTGATATATTACCTGCCAGTGTGTCATTCGTTCCTGAATACATTCCAACGTATGAATGCATCATTTTGTCTCTTTGTGTTTTTCCAATACATCACAATATTAATCCAGCTACTGCTGTACTTAACATCTATTACTTTAAACTATTGAGATTTGCTAAATGATCAAAAGTGGTCATAAATTGAAGTAAATCATTCAAAAAGAGATCGATCTAAATAAGAATCACCATGTTTCAATTAAAAATCGTCAAAAACTTTTAATATTCAATTCAATGAAGGTACAGGAAGTCGCGTATTTTCGTACTTTTTGTGGTTCAACTCTCCCCCATCAGAGATCTTCTCCTTGTTATCACTAACTATGCTAACAATATAGCGATGCGGGAGAGATAATTAAGTCATTTATTCTTTTCTATATGTTCTACTTAACTTACATCTCTACAAGTGACAAATTCTCTCCTATTTATATACAAATGTCGGTGACTCATCATTCATGCCTTACCTTTTGATCCTCCTTGGCCCAGTCTCAAGTTGACTTCCAGTTATACTATGTTAGGTTAAAGTTTGTCATCCCTTACATAATAACTACTGCACACACAGTGAAAACTACATCCAAGTCACAAACGCTTATAACTATTACCTTTCAGCAATACACTAAGACTCAACGTCAACTCAACAACTGACAGACAAGACTTGCACGCTATTCTCCAGAAAAACCATCATCAATACCCACCAATCCTTACATCCTACTGTCCATCCAGCTCCAGCAACTGGAAAAAACCTAAAAGATCAACAACTTTGATCGATTGCTATTTTTTGTACCATTTGATACTGGATATTGAGCAAAAAACAGCAAAAAAAAAAAAAAAATTAAGCTTTAAAAAAACTGGTAAATATTGAAAAATCACCATCACCGGATGATCTAAATCTATTCAAAAGTCAATACTTCTCTTGATATTAACCAGTATAAGCAACCCAAGTTTGAAAAGAAAAAGAGAAATAAAAAAAAATGATCAGAGCGATTAATTGCAAACAATTGAAAATTCTTACATCTTCTTCTGTTGTGAGACCTTCAGTTGCAAGGTTCTCCACAGTCTCTTCGTGGCTCAAAAATGTTGAATCACCCAAAACCTTGGAAAATGTGAGGAATGAAGCTAGCGAAAAACGAAACTACACCCCATTGAGCAAGTACTTGAAGGAAAATAACGAAGAGTCTTTCAATATAATAAGTGAGTTGATCCCACAGTTTAAGAAAGACGATGAGAACTTGAATTTGATCCTTCAGAAATTCACCAAGTATAACTTCAGCTTGTTCAATTTGATCAATCAAGAAAATAAAGACTCTTTGACTGCTCAATCGCTAATTGAGATCTTGAGAAAAAACCCTAACAGAGTTAAAAGCTCTTTTGAGATCTTTGAGGATCTTTACTTGAATAATGCAAAAAGCACTTTGCATTCAGACGATACTAGCGATAAAAATTTGCTATTTAATGTGTTAATTGGAAAATGTATCCAAGAGGAAGAGAATTTCATCAATATTTTATTTGTTTACTTGACTCAAACTACCAATGTCAAAGATCCACAAAACTATGAACAAATCATTGAGTTTCTAAAAGAGAAAAAATTGGTAAGTCTTTTAAAACTGAAGAACAATGAACATCTACTCAATGTTTTGAACTCAACCAATTTGACAGAAATAGAAGATGACTCTGTTTATGATTTGGCTCTTTTATTACTGAATAATGTGGAAAATATAAACAATGATGAAATATTCGAAGATTTGCCAATTGTGAAAAAGATTTTGAGCCTTTTAATCAGATACCAGAAAATTAACTCTGATGAGAAAGTGAAGTACCACAACTATTTTTCCGATTGTGTTTCCAAAGTCAATGAAATTAACTTGAAATACGGATTTCCAATAATTAATTTACCTATAGTATACTCAGAAGTTGACAAATCACTCAATTTATTACAACAGCATATCTATTCATATCTCCAGAAAAATTTCTCTACTATGAATAATAATAGAGAATATTTTGAATTAAGGGAAGAGTTTTTAAAATACATTGCTATAGAATTGAATGATTTCAAATTATTCAACGAGTATTATAATGAACTATCTAAATTTGATGAAATTCATAAAGAGAGCTTGCAGTTATTGATGTCCAAGATATTATGTATCAAGTCAATCAATGAACCACAACTGAAAATCTGGGACCAATTAATTGATGTCACCATACCTTCTTCTGTGAATAGAATAAAACAGAATATCAATCATTACATTGATATTCCAATTGTGAAAGAAGAGATCATGATTGCAAGAAAATATTTCCAGCTAATGATTGTCCATAGATCTTTCAAAAGCTTAGATGATAGCATTGAAATTTTCAATAATGTAATTGAAGATTTCAAGAGTCTTGATAAACAAATGTTGGATAATAAGTCAACCGAAACTAACCATTCAAACTGTACTTCTTTGGTGGATAGTTTAATCAAGGCTGCCTTGTTGAATAAGAAAAGGGAATTGGCGTATGTAATTCTTGAAAAATCGATTCAAAATAATCTCATTGCTTCAAATCCAGTGATTCTAAAGTCTAATTTCAAGTCCTATGGTGAGCTTATAGAGGACAAGGATTTAACAGACAAGTACGTTGAGTATATAAAAACGTACATTTGCAATATCTAATATATATACGATTAAATAAATACTACATAATTCAGTTTACTTATACACCAAACAATGACAAAACACGAAAATGAACAGGAAAAACAATAATAATGAAAAAAAAATCATGCTGAAGATAATTAAATGGAAAGGATGTCTAGTTTATCTAGACTCTATCAACGTAACCCAAATCTCTTAATTCTAGGTTATTGGTATTTGGCACAGAAATGTTGTTGGCATTATTACTCAGAGTTTCATCGTCATGATAAATATTTACATTGAAATTCTCATTGTCTTGATTTTCGTAATAATAACTTTGGTTGTTCAACAACTTATAACTGTTTTCAATAGCCAACCTCGAGCTCAAGTTTCTCCTTATCAAGCAGATGGATGCGCTTGATACTGCAATAATCACGGGAGTAGTCAACAACAACCAGCCTATCCAATTCAAATATGGACTAAACAATAGAATGTCCACCAAGAATGTCAACAAATTCAACAAGAAAGTCACCAAGGACCACAAGAGAAGAAAGATTAGAAATTTCAAGTTGATGTCGAAGATATTCAAAAGCACAGACAAAATAAAGTAGACCCCTGTAAACACAAAGCTTATGATATGGACAACTAACAACTTTGCGATAGATCTCTTGGTATTGGATGGCAACGCGAAACTATTATCTGAGATCGAGACGTTGTAACTGAATCTGCAACCCTCTGGGCTGCAATAGCCAAAGACTCCAAAGGCATAGTTTTGGTACGTGCAAAGCGTCAATTTCGAGCTGATGGGAACTGTCAATAAGGGCAAGAGCTGAAGAACCAAGGCCACAAGCAACAATATTGAGATAACTATTAGCCCTGTATCGAAACGCTTCATTATTTCTTACAAATAAGCCAGTTTTTGCTTTAGGATAACGAAAAATAAAAAGATACTCAGCAGACCAACATCTGGATTTCCAAAAATACACCTTTTAACTACTGAATCCACCCAATATTTGCATATATGCTTTGATTCTTTAATAAAGTTGTTTGATGTGAATCAAGTTTGCAAAGGTCCCTGGGCTGAGCTTTTTGCTTTTTTTTTTTTTTTTCTTTTTTTTCCCAATATTCAGAATCCCAATCAAATCAACCTGTCAAACTAGTAACACACATGCAAACCCTTTAATCAGACGAAATCCAACGCAAATACCAATAATTTTGGACACTGAAATGGAGGAAGAAAGACCTGGGCAAGGAAATATAAAGGAGCAGCTCGAAAGTAAATCAAAAAGTATAATAATCCAGAAATACACAATCTACCAAACAGATGAACGAATATACGTGATAGGAAGCAACAACAGGGAAACGTTGTTCAGAATCTTGGAGATAGATTTGACGATCCCAGCATCAGAATTGAGCTTAATAGAGGACAATATCTACTTCAACAGAAAAGAAATCCACGAAATCTTGGAAACTTTGAGAGAAACAAAGGATATTACCAAGAAATTGACCTGTTTTGGCTTGCTAGGGTTTGTCAAGTTTACCAACCACTACTACTTGCATTGTATTACCAAGAAATCTATAGTTGGTGTCATTGGAGGTCATTACATATTCAAGATAGATTCAACTGAATTGCTCCCCATAATCAATGATGAAAACTTGTTTGAATTCGAGCAAAATATCAATGAAAATGAAAACAGATTCTTGTCAATTTTCAAGAACTTCAGTTTGGATGACTACTTTTATTTCAGTTACACTTATGATGTGACAAATAGTATGCAGAAAAACTTCTTGTCTGAGAAATTCAGAAGCTGGAATCAAAGCAGAAGAAATTTCAACTTGATCACTTTATACAATAAAGCTTCGAAAAACGAAGATATGCTATTCAATAGTGATAGCAGCGACAATAGTTCTAGTAGTGGTAGAAGCAATGATAGCATTAGGTACAGAGCCAGAAAACAAGAATATGATGCAAATAGTAAATACTCATCAAATCAGGATACACAGAATGATCAGGATATAGAAAATGAACTCGATGAAATTGTTTCCAGTCTCAAAGAAAATGACCTCAAAAATAAGCCAAGTAATAGTAGTTTTGAGTCGAAACTTGAGAGTGAAACCGGAACTCATAATAGTTTAGAAGAACTGCAAAATTACCATCAGAAAAATGAGATCCCTGAAGATCAAGATATTTATTTGGAGAAACAACAACCTGATGAGGGTGTGGAAAATATTCAAGAAGCCGAATCTTTGAGTAATGAGATTTTTGAAGAACAATTGAATTCAGAATTTTCTAATAATGCCAATAGTTTACAAGATAATGATCATTTTCTTGAGTTTCATAAATTTGAAGATGAAGCAATCAATAATTACAACACAATGTTCATTTGGAATCTTGCTTTGCTCAAGCCAGTATTGAAAATTTTTAATCGAACATTTGATTGGTTCCAGCCCATAATATATGGATTTTTTGATCAAAAAAATATATCCATTTATAATAAAAAGATCACAATAACCTTAATTGCTCGAAGATCTCATCATTTTGCTGGGGCTCGATTTTTGAAAAGAGGTGTTAATAATCAAGGAAATGTTGCCAATGAAGTTGAAACTGAACAAATAGTTTGCAACAATTCCACCACCTCTTTTCACAACTATAAAAACGGTTATTTCATGAATGATAATTATTCAAGTTTTGTTCAATTAAGAGGCTCTATACCGTTATTTTGGACCCAAGATCAAAGCTTAAAAATATCAAAACCCCCAATAATAGTAACGTTAAATGATCCATTTTATTCAGTATCTGCAGTTCATTTCGACAAATTGATCAAAAGATACGGAACTACCGTTTCTATTTTGAATCTAATCAAGCAAAAGGAAAAAGTTTCAAGGGAATCAATTTTGGGTAAGGAGTTTGAAAATTGCATCAATTTTCTCAATAAATTTAGCAATAATAAGTTAAAATATAGAGCATGGGATATGTCAAAAGCTTCAAAGATAGATGATAATGGTTTTAATGTTTTAAGATATTTGGAGAATTATGCTGATGAAGTAATGAATGATATTGGATTTTTTCACAATGATTCATTTCAAGATTTGAGTAACCTACAAAATGGAATATGTAGGGTGAATTGTATTGATTGCTTAGATAGAACCAATGCAGCTCAATTCATAATTGGAAAAAGAGTTTTAGGTTATCAACTCAAAAAGCTAAATATAATTGATGATATTTATTTAGATTATGATTCAGAAGCTATAAATATTTTCAATGGTATGTTTCATAATCATGGTAACATCTTAGCATTGCAATATGGTGGATCTAATTTGGTCAACACTATGGAAACTTATAGAAAAACCAACAATTGGAATAGTAAGAAAAATGATTTGATTGAGAATTTCAAAAGATTCTACTCGAATAGTTTTATAGATCCTATAAGACAAGACACTATTAATTTATTTTTGGGGAACTATGATTTTTCTAAGGATAAAATTCTATTATGGGAATTAGATAATGATTACTATTTACATAATGACTTAAAGAATTATCAAAATTTGAGGTCAAAACAAATCAGAAGTTATAATTATTGGTGGAATCAAAATATCATAGACTATTACAATAATTTCAAATTTCCACCTGAAAATTTCCTACTCAATGGGGAGTATAATTATTTTAACGAGAATGACTTTCAAAAGTTTATGGAATTTTCTGATATTAAGAAAATAAAACATTTGAAGTATTTCAGAAAGTTGTTGATCAAAAAGTTGAAACTGTTAAAAAATTATAAGCTTGTCCCAGTAATAAATGATAATTATTTTAACGAATATTATACGCCTCGAAAGTTAACTAACTTTGGTATGCTATTTGATATGAACTTGCAGAATCCTGATGGTGATAGTTTAAGCCCTTTTGATAGTAAAATGATAAACAATTTAGACAAAGAGATAAAAGAAGCTACTTCTAGCACTTCAAGTAGTAAATTCCAGGAATTAGATACTTACCCACAAAAACGGAAAAAGCACAAAAAACCACTTCTTATTCGTAGAATAATCGAAAATCGAAAATTGAAATATGATACAACTGAGGAATTGGATGGTGAAGAAGAGGGAAAATCAGTCAAGGATGAAGCTAGCGAAAAAAACATGAAACAGAGTATAAAAAGAGATGAAGACTCCAATATCGATTCTAGTATTGATAAATATTCAATTTTAGAACAAGAGGGTATTATGAGTGAAGAGATGATGGAAGAAATGATCAATGGAATGTATTCGGAAAAACTATTTACAGAACAACTCAAGAATCTTAGCAATTCAGCCAAAACTATGAATACTTTCATTTCCAATAAAGTCAGTTATCTTAATGAACAATTGAAAATTCCTATATTTGATTATGAAAGTACCAATTTTGTTAATATAAAAGATGAAGCAAGTAATAATGAAAAAGTAGAAAAAAATATAGATAAAAACGAAGTTCATGGTCGAAACTGGACTATAAAGAACTATAACATAAGAAATGAGAATCTTCAAGATTTTGATATAATCAAGACTGAGGATTATGATGAAAAGTACAAGATCTATTCTGATTTAAATAACAATTATGCAAGGAGCATAAGCCAAAGTAACAACGATGCTTTTGAATATTCGTTGAATTTAGGGAAGACTAATGACACTTCTCTATACAAAAAACAGAACGATTTTAGTGCTTTAGAGAAAGGTAATATCAGTAAGAAGTTGAGAAATGTTAACAGTATCACTGCTTTTTATGATTACTGATATCTTTGAATTTTGGATTGTAAAAAAAAATTGCAGGAAAGCATTCTTTTTGTCTTTTGTATCTAATATATAATCAATAATGGAATCTCAGAGCATTAGCTTTTTCAAAAATGCACCATTTTTCCCATCTTTTGAGACCAGTAATAGCAATTTTTGCCCTGTTACTGGACAGTAAGGTTTATTATAATTTATTACACAATCGTGACAAAAAACATAACCTGTTTCCATAATGGTTGGTTCTTTGATAGAGTCGTGACATATACCACATTTTTTGTATTCATGATTTAGGTATTTTGGTTTGATGTTACGCATTTGATCTTTATCTGTAGTAGGATGAGGAACTCTGTTGAATTTCTGGAAACAATCTTTCAAAAACGTAGAGTTAGTGTTCAATATTTTTTGTATATTTTCATTCAGCTGCCACCATTCCAAGAATTTTAAGCTGAACATGATGATTGGCAAAAACTTATCAAAGATGCTATCGAAGATGGTGGATGCCCATGCTTTAACGTGTCTGTAATATCTTAAATTTATCGAATCACCCAAAGATAGAGGCCGTATTCTATTGAAATGATCTTTATTATTTTCAAGCTGACTATTAGCATTCAGATCATTTGGATTTATTCTTCTGTAATTCATATTGAAGAGAAATGATTCCAAATTAGGGTATTTTGAGCCATCTTTGTTTGATATGTAGCGGACCTGGAAGTAAATTTGCACAAATTTGATCAAGATCATGAGTTTAGGATACAATTTCAACAACAACCAGCGTTTCAACTTTTGGAGAACTGTTTTTTGCTGTTTTTGTTCATTATTTAACGTATTTTCTATTTTCAATTTCTCATATACCAAATCTAGATGCTCTTTTATGTATGGGAATCCAAGAAGACAGGTCAAACTTCCGATGATCTGTAAATTTGTCAATTTCTTGAAGTTTCTCTTGATACCGTAGAACTTCTCTGTCAATGTACAGTTGTATTTCTTCAAGAAATAGAATTCCAAAATGCCTCTGCCAACCAAATTGACCTCGTTGAAATACTTGTAGATTTTGAGCAAATACTTTGGATACTTGTAAGTGTAATGAACGAGAACATATCTGAGGGATGGAGTCAATAGATTAGCCAATTCTTTGGCAGATATGATTTCGAATATTGTGGGAGTCTCAAGATCCAACGAATTGGAGTTAAGAGACGAGTAGAAACTCATTTTTGCTGGCCAATACGATCTTGTTTCAGTCTATACAGTTTTAACTCTCGTATGTAGTCGTATTAATCGGGTTTTTGATGATATCAATGGAGTTTTTGGAGGCTCTAAGGGGCTTTCTTGTTGGAGTTACTGCTTTTCGTTACTGTTTTTGACCCCTTTTTTGCGATTTTTTTTTCCTGTCAATATTACTATATATCTTACATACTGAAATTTGTCAAAACCATGTTAAAATATTGATTTAAATGATGAAATATGAAGATAAATATATAGATATATAACGTTTATTCGAGAGGTTTGTGTCAAGAAAGGAAAATCAAGCGGAAATTATGTAGAAATATTGAAATAAATCCATTTATTATTGCGAAAATGAGCAGAACGTGTGAATTTTTGAGACTAGGCAACATTTTCCATTTCAACATCGTCATCGTCGTCCTCGTCCTCGTCTTCTTCTTTGTCTTCTTGCACAGTGGATGGATCGAGTCCCAATTGTTTCAACTTTTCTCTTCTTTCGATATCCCTCAATTTCTTGTATTGTTCTTGCAAACTGTACTTGGAGGCATATTTACCACTTTTATGTAAAACAGCAATGCTTTCCAAGCATTCTTTCAAGAAATTCTCTGGTTGTTTGACTCTTTCTTTCAAACCTTTCAAACTCCAGTAATCGTATTCGTCGAATAGCTTGAAAAGTAAGTCCAATAAGTCCTTCTTTTCCATTCTGACTTGTTTACCATCCTTCGAGTCTTTGTCTTTGCTTGCTTTGATAAACGAATCTCCACGACCGTTATCATCACCTTTAAGAGAAGGCGCACTGAACGTTTGGATAACCCCTTCGTTTTCTTTCAACACCTCAATGATAGGCTTGTTAGGCTTGGCCATGATTCTGGATTTTCTGTCCTCCAACACATTGGCATAGTCCTTGTCAGTAACACAAGGGGTAATTGATCCTTCATGGCAAATTGTGCCCAAAAGAGAAGTCTTCTTTGGGATTGATTTAACAAAGGGCAAATAGTTGTTGTTTCCTGCCTTGAGCTGTTGCTGGATGAATTTCTGTCTTGTCATTTTCTTCTTTGTCTGTTTTTTCACTCTTCCATTGGCATTTTCATTTTTGACATCAGTGGCTTGCTCTTTCTTGTCTTCTTTCTTGAAATTGGTCAAGTTTTGTTCGCTAAACACAAATTGGTTTTTCACAGAGAAATTATTGATTCGCAAATTGTATTCGTGGGGGATCCCTTCAAAAAAATCTTCGTCTCCATCCTCTGATGGGATCATCTTGTCTTTATCTTTGCCCTTGATTTTGGAAGAGGTTAGTTTTGTGGAGGTTGACCCGTCTGGGTTTCTAACGGCTGAGAGTTTCCAGTCGTCATCTTCTGCATCAGCAGTACCGTTGCCTGACTTCTTCTTGTCCTCCTCGTCGTTCTTGTTCCCATTCAAGTTTTTCTTAGGGATATGTTTCAAGACAATCTTGAACTTGCTGTCTTTGATGTTGCTCAGCTTGTAGATCCGCAAATTTCCAATCTCCTCGCCTCCAATCTGGTCTATATCGTTCCATTTGTTGGCCAAGAACTTTGGCAACTTCACCAACCAGATCTGCTTCTCCCCGTTCAGCAAGTCTAGATTCAAAGACTCTTTCTTACCCTCAATGATCACAGAGTCTGCTGGCTGCGACTTGTAGACATCCTTGAAATTGGTGAGTCCTGTAAAAGATCTTGCTGGGGTGTCTTCCTGTTTATTGTCTGAGCTCATTCCTGCTGATACCATACAAATAAAGGGGGTTATTGATCTTGTGGAAGTAACTAACAGCTTATCAATCAGATATTCGTTTAGTTCTCTCTGATATTTGATTTTTACAGTTTTTTTTACAAATTTTTTTTTTCCTTTTTTTGCTGTTATTTTGCAACCAAATACTGTAATATTCTAAGTGAAAAACTTAATATTGAGAAAATAGTGGGAAATTGGTCATTTTCTTGATCAAAATAGCGATCAAAACGACTGATATACATAATATTTAGTTGCTGGGACTGTTTAAAAACTGTGCTTGATACCTAGATCTATCAAATGTTGCAAAACCGTGTAATAAGTCTTGTAATTGAAGGCTTCTTCAGTGTACATTGAGTTCAAAGACTGGACCAAAAAACGTCTTTCAGACAACAAGAGCCTCAAAAGGGACTCATTCTCAGGGTGTATCTGCAGAATGAAGCCCGCTAGAGACACCATTTTGCTTACTATGGTGTTTCTCATCAAGACATCGATTCTGGACACAGGTTTTTTACCGTCGTTTCTCTTGTTGAACTTGAAAAACAAGCGGAGCAAGACGTTTTCAAGTGCTGACTGGAAATATGACTTGGAGATCTGATGCGTGAAGGTGGTGTTGAGGTTCTTGTACTCGTCGTAGGTCAACTCGTTGAGCAAATAAAGCGTAGAATTGAATTGGAAGTCGTTGATCAAGTAGTTGTCCAAATCTATGGCACGGATACTGGTCTCGTTGTCTTTGAAGAAAAGCAACACGTCAATTCTGTCTATGGTTCCTTGGTATTCGTCAGTAGAGTTGCGTAAAAGCTTGAGCACGTCATGTTTCCGCGAATAAATCCAGTTGGGCTTCCCGTTCTCTTTTGGATCGTTGGAATCAAAATATGACTGTTTTCTGATGGCCCTGTAAGAATCATAATTGAACTGGATAAAGTTGGCAAAAATCAAGTTGAGCTCGCTGATATAGTATTGCAAACCAGTCTCACAGCCAGCGTTTGCCATACTGATGACATCTCCTTCATCAATGAAAGAGTACGTGTTAATTTCAACTGATGCTGGTCTTGAGTCGTAAAATTTTTGGAAAAATGGATCAAGGGTGTAAAGATTGGTATGGTTCTCTTGGTAATCGGTGTCGCTTTGTAAATAATAATCTATTTCGTCTCCGAAGAAATGGAACAATATGGTCTGTGTGACCAAATATGGCAAATCGTTATTGTGGAGTGTTTCTTTAGGATAGTACACATATGCTACTCTTTCAAAATTGTCTATATGTATAGTGCCTTCATTGCTGAGTACGATCTTCACTTCGTAGGCATTATCTATGGGGTGATCCAAGATTCGGAAGTTGTAGTTCTCAATCAAATAATTATGGGACAGGTTAGCAGATCTTTGGGTTGTTTGATTTGCGTCTGATAAAGTGGTATTGAGCTTCTCATGGTAAAGACGCTCGATCTCTGCATCAAGCTGGATCTGCGTGGCCGTATGGAGATCTTTAAAGGTTAATCCATCTTGTTCTGATAAATAGATCGGGATGTCAAACATTATATCTCTCAAAGGGTTTTCCTGTATCAAGGACACCAACTGTATGGCAGGATTCTGTTGGCCTAGCCCTCCTTGGTGGTAAACCCTGGTCAACTGGAATAAAACCAACGACACCAAAACCACCAAAACGTGTCTGAACGTTGCAGAGAGCCCATTTGGTATTCCTGATCCCACGGAGTCTTTGCTTGAATCTGTCGATTTGCTGGATGCAAGGCCCTCATCGATCTCTGGTGCGTGCTTCTGAGTCTTGCTTGTGCCCACCACATCCAGGGATACTTGTTTCTTTTCCTCGCTCATTGTCACTGCTAATAATGATTTTCCAGTGAAGGTGCTAAAGAAGTTCAAGTAGATGACAGTGAAAACAATGGATATTCCGATTTTTGCAAATCTTGTCTCATACGTTTGTATCAAAAGCTGTTTTTTTTTTTAAACGTTTTTTTTTTTATTTTTTTTTTTTACATTTTTTGACCATTATTTGATGAAATAGATCAAATCATTAATCTTGGCGATCTCTTGAAGAGCTTCATCAGTTTGAAGACCAGCGAAAGTTTCAAATCTCCAGGGGGTCTTACGTTTTCCGAAATATCTGGTGTTTTTTGCATTCTAGTTAGGTTGTGTAGTTGTGTACGTGTTATTAGTAGTAAAATCTGGGGTTGTGTAGTTGCCTGTTTTTTTTGATAATAAAACGTCTCAATATGATTTACAGTGTGTCAAAAAGGACCAATGGTTGTTGGGTTTTGGAAATTGGCATAAAATTACGTAAAATTTCTACAAATCAGTGATTATCGGTGAAATTTTTTTAAAAAGTTTTTCCACTTATTGACAAGTTTGGGTTTCTAAAAACGCTGGAAAAATCACAGAAGTAAAAATTCTCAACTAAGAGTTACTCTTCATAAGAGAACCACGTCTCTGGGCTCAGTTTTCTAATGCCCTTTAATATTTTCATCTTTAAGCTATTTTTCATTCTTAATATTCAGTCTATCTACTACTGTATTGGAAAAAAACTGTAAAAAAAAAAAAAAAAATTAAGCCAAAAATAGCTCGATGAGCTAAACATCAATTTTATCAAAAGAGAAAGACAGGTTTGAAAAACTATCTATAACTCCTTTAATTGGTGAACTCCTTTAGTTGTTAAACACCTTTATTTTTAATTTCTTTCAATTTAGAAAATGAACGACCTGGATAGAGATAACTTTGTGAATGTGGAGGATCCTGCATTGAAAGAGCAAATATATGTGCACGAAGTGTACAACGAGATAGCCTCGCATTTCTCACACACAAGATACAAGCCGTGGCCCATAGTGGACAAGTTTTTGAAAAGCTTACCTGATGGGTCTGTGGGACTCGATGTTGGATGCGGTAACGGAAAATACTTATCGATAAACAAAAATGTTTTTGTGGTTGGCAGCGACTTTTCTACGAATTTGATCCAGTTGGCATACGACAAGAATGTCAAGAAACAAGAACCAGAAGACAAGTCAGGCCATTGCGATGTGATGGTTGCTGACGGGTTGCATCTTCCTCATCCCAACAACACTTTTGATTTTATAATATCCATAGCAGTTATACATCATTTTCTGAATCACGAGAGAAGAGTCGAGATCGTGGAAAAGCTTCTACAAAAATTGAATAAAACCAGCGGCAAAGCTTTGATCTATGTATGGGCATTGGAGCAGAAGAATTCAAGAAGAGGCTACGACGAAGGTATGCCACAAGATGTGTTAGTTCCTTGGGTTTTGCAAAAAGGAGAGAAAAAGAAGAACAATAAGCAGAAGGACGAGCAACAAAAACAGGAAGAAGAGAAAAAAGAGGATACCAAATATAGATATTACCATTTGTATAAGAAAGGAGAATTGGAAAACGACGTGAAACTCGCGGGCGGAAAGGTTGTCGAGTCTGGGTATGAAAAAGACAATTGGTGGGCGATCATCTCTTGTGAATAAATAGGAGCACACAATATACATTTTTGTAAGAGCTGTGTGCGGAGTATCGATTTACCAACTTGTTTATCGAGTTGCAAGCATTTGAGAAACAAAATGGAGAAGGCAATATGTATTGAAGAGCTTCTTGAATGCTCGGATACTACCATTGTAAGCAATTGTAGAAAAATGAAGTGAAAAAGAGTGAAAAAGACCAGAAAGAAGCAAAAGTGACGACAAAACTGCAAGAATATTGAAGAAAACTGTCTAAATAGAAATCACTTCAGTATAGTAAGAAAAACAGTATAATTTCTAACATATTTCCTGATTAGGAAATTCATGTTGAAATTGTTAGGAGCACCGTGCATATTCAAGACGATCGACTAAAATGAAAACCAAATACAAGAAACCAGTAGAAACAACAAGTAGATCGACCAGCTTATCTTTAAACAATATATTGATTTATCTCAATGAAAAATATAGGCAGTTTTACCACAGGATTCACAAGAATTGGTCGACTGGAAACCCTCAGGAAACGTCTGAAAGATATATCTTGTGTTAGGGTACAAAAATGGCCAAGGAACCCCTGAATACCAAGTGGAAACCACAGATGCTCGACATATGTGGGAGTTGCGACGCCCAGGAGTCGATGGACAGGTTTCTCAAGAGCGTGTCCCCTGCAATATCGTTGATCTCCTCGGAATTGAGCGACAGCTACATACAGAAAACCCTGGGACACAATGATCTCTACGAGTACATGAAATCTGGACCCGCGAGCCGATCAAAGTCAAGAAAGCCCAGCGAAAACCCGCAGCAGCAGTTGAAAGAAGAAGAGGAGGAAGAAGAAGAAGTGTTTTTCAACGTGAAGAACATATCCTTGATTACCAACAAGTACAGATCTTTCCCTGTAAGGTACATCCAGAATATCCACAAACAGTTTGAATTACAGCGTGATGTCAACTTTAAAACCGCAGAGCATTTGAATTTGGCGAGAAATGACAAACGGATCGCAAACTTCAATGATTTTTTGGCCCAATTATACAACGAGGATACAGGTAATGGAATATTGCTCAGTCCGTTCAACACATTCAACCATCCAATAGTTTATTTGGTGACATTAACAGTGGATGATGATATCAGCTCGATAAACAAATTGATGAAAGAGAATAAACTCAATAGAAAAAAACATTTGTATAATTTGAATGATGGTGACGAAGCAGATGTTTCGATTGACGAATCTGATGATGAAACAGCACCAAATTTTATCAACATGGAAAATGATGACGATTCTATCATTTGTTTCCAAATCATATCTGATCAAAACACGAATCAGGAGAAAATTAAAGAGTTACAGTCAATAATAAAAAAGACTTTTTACTATTCATGTCTAATATTGAACTTAGAAAACATCGAGGCCGTGACTACAGAGCTTATTAAATCGATTATTATTCCATTTATGGAAAAGAAAATCAGTTGTTGGGACGAGGTTTACATTCAACCAAGAAAGTCCTTGGCCAATAGGTTTTTCAAATTCATGAAAAGACAAGATGATAGTAATAATAATACTGGCAATAATGGTAAGAGTGGGAGTAATAATGTAGATGGTATTTATAATCATGATTCCTTGGAGATGTCGCTTCGAAGGCTAGCAGACTGGTCGTTTATTTTGAAAGATTATAAATATAGTTCTCAGGTATATGAGACTTTGTTAAAAGAGATAAATAGCCATGATAACAACAATAATAATAGAAGTAAATATTATTGGAATTATTTGACCTCAGTTCAAGAGTATTTGATGTTCAGCAATTTATTTTTGATAACCAACTCTGAATTCAACAAGAAATTTCCAAACATGAATATTATCATTGATCAAATCAATTACAATTACTTGTTTC
The DNA here is from genome assembly GCA_002564245.1 of Saccharomycopsis fermentans. Lineage (NCBI taxonomy): Eukaryota > Fungi > Ascomycota > Saccharomycetes > Ascoideales > Saccharomycopsidaceae > Saccharomycopsis > Saccharomycopsis fermentans. The sequence continues at coordinate 1,606,177 of JNFW01000001.1, forward strand.
GTTGTAACTTGAATTCCAACTACTTGAGATTCATTGTGGAGATATCTGAAATGATCAATTTCAAGAATTATGAATTTGAAAAGAGTAAAAAGATCGATCAAAATAACAATTTTAAGAATAACAGCAACAACTTGGAGATCAATAATAAAAACGTGAAAAACAATTTCAATCTTAACTATTCTATTAATTATCATTCACAATTATTGCATGATTTGAAAAATTTGAATTATTTTTTCAAGTATTTAGTGATGGAAAGAATCAGTTACTACTATTCTAATTTTGGAGGACCGATGAATTTCCAGAATTCAGGTGTTGAGGATGGTCCAAGCAATGATGAGTTATCGGTTGAGTGTTTCAAAGTTTTTGGAGACTCTGAGGCCAAGGTTATCAATCCATACAAATTGAACAAACACAAAGATTTATCTAGAATGGGGAACGCTAGAACAAGGAAACAGAAATTTTATGAACTTTTGTCATTGAACGAATTGAAAGGTGTACCTGAAGACTCAGAAGATGGGTTGAAGGCAGCAGTGGACTATAAAGTGCAAACATTATTGGAATATTACAAGAATAACGACTGGTTGCTCCGAGAAAACGGGCTTTTGAGGAAAAATGTCCTCAAATCGACACATAAACACTAATAAATACATATATATATATATATATTGGTTGAAATAAACACTGTTTTTCTCCCCAATTTAATGGATCTATAAAACTTTTTTTTGTATATTTCAGTTGGAGCCAAAATGGTTCTCAATCGTCATCGACGTGGATCCCCATTAAGCCTAGACTCTTACAAAGATCTCTGAAATGGTTTTTCCCATTACTCAAGACGTAGTTTCTCTGGAGTTTAGCGTCTTTCACATTTTGATACTGGTGGGCGAGTCTGAACTCACCTCTGGCATACTCGATCAAATCCTGGGTCTGTTGTTTATTGCTGACTCTGTAGCATGTCCGTATTACTTTTCTGTAAAACTTCAACACTTGGGACCTGTAAATGAAGTCCTCCAACGAGAGAATTCCTTCGCTGGCAAGGCTGTGACGCTTGAAATACCGACTGAAACGGAGGTTTAACACGGGAAAACTCGCTTTCAAAGGGTTCAAACCGCTCTGCAGTATCATTATCTCCACAAATATCTATTCTACGGTTGTATATGGTTGAGTAAAGAGCTCCCAGAAACTCAAATAGTGGTTGTATATTGTGATATTGGTATTCTAAAGGTCCAATATTACTACTTTTAAGTGTATGAAAAATTTTTTTTTTTTTTTTTTTCCTTTTTTTTGAAAAAATTGATATAAACTGGGAAAATTCACCAAAATCTTGGAAACTATGAACAGTATCAAGAAAGACATTGGGAAGTGATAGGACTCTAAGCTTCTGAAGAAAGCTTCTCGATCTCTTTGAAACCCTCGTTGATGCTGAGTTCAGGCGAAACTTTGACTCGTTTTACCGCCAATTTCCCATCCTTGAAGATCCAGTGGGACCTGATGATGCCCTTGGGGTGTTTCTTTGCTCCAAGCAACGAGATCAAGACCCTTTGCGGGTCAGATAGCAACGCGTCCACCTTGAGGTCGTACTTGTTGAGGAACTTCAACTGGGCGCTGCTGGAATCGGAGGAAATCCCGAATATCTTTGCTTTTTGGCATAACTTTGAGTAATTCGCAGAGTAGCCCTTTGCCTGTCTTGTACAACCTGGGGTGCTGGCCTTTGGATACGCAAAGATCAACACCAACTTGTTGTCCTTGATTGCCTGGGTCACGTCCACCTGTTCACCGTTCTCGTCCTGTAGCACGATTTCCGCGTCCAACTGGTCGCCCACCTGTAGCTCTTTCTGGGAAGACTCCGCAGACTTGCTGGCTGGTTCCTGATCTGTTCCCTTGGCTGTCTCTTTATCCTTTTTAACTCTTTTGGCAGCTGGTTTCACCTCTTCTTTTGCGACCAGGTCCAGCTCAAGCTGACGTTTCTCGCGCAATCTACTACTTCTTCTGGTTTCAACCATTGTTCTTCTTATCCTTTGAGGTCTTCTGTACTAAAAACAACAAATTAACTCAATTATTGCTGTATTATTCATCAATTTCATTGATTTTTGGACCAATATCTCACTGTGAAAACCTTATATCTGATATTCATTTGCTGTCTTCAGGGTTTTTTTTCCACCCTTTTTTTTTCCCAGCTTTTTTCTCTAAAGATCACTTACCATCGTTTATATCTCAATAAACACCGTTAAAACGAGTAATCAGTAACGAAAACCCCAGTAAATATCGCTGAATTTGCTCTAGATTTGAGAGTCTGCTGTTGTTACCTCTTTTTCTGCTCGAAAATTGCTCGAAAAGTGCTTGGAAAGTGGATTATTAATAAGGAAATAACCGCGAAAATGAAGGTCTCCGAGCTGTCAATAGAAACGAAGTTAGACACAAAAATGGAATCAAGGGAAAGCGAAAATAGCGGATACAAGTACTTGGCGGACAACTTGAGATACTACCATGTCATTTTTGCAGGTTTCGTGTTCAAAATAGTGGTCAGATTGGTGTGCTCCAATATCACCAACATCTTGGATAACTCCGTGGAATTCTCAACCCCCGTGACAAGCTATAAGTCCTTGAAAGAAGGACTCTTCTTTCTCAACAACAATATACCCCTCTACGAAGGTGGCATAGTGTACCATCCCATTTTATTGTTGAAAAGTCTCAAAGCATTGTGTCACAAGAACAGCACAACAATTCTTTTCTTGATCTTCCAGACCATCGACTCATTGAACAGCTATCTTCTCTTGCAAATCAATTTCAAGTTTCTCAACTTCTACGAACAATTGCCAGCCAGTAGTACTGACAATGCGAAACCTCAGATCAAGACTTTGTTCTCCAAAAAATTCACAATTGGGCTTTTGCTTTCATTGTTCTATGCGTTAAACCCTCTTACCATATTGTCAAGCTTGAGTAATTCCACCATCTTGATCAGCGATTTTTGCATAACTTTGACATTGTTCTGCTATATTGTCTTGGAAAACTCGTTTCTCGCTTTGGCTTCTTTGGCAACAGCTGCTTATTTGTCATTCAATCCTATCTATTTGCTAATACCGTTTATCGGCTCGTTGATCAACAATAAACGTAGTACCCAGAACCCGTTCATCACCACTTTTGTGGGTTTACTCTATTTCGTTTCCTCGCTCAGTGGTTTACTTTATGTGGCTTACTTGGCTAATGACCAAAATTTGAATTTCTTGAATTCCTACAAAGTTTTGATCGTCTTTGAGAAAATTAATCCAAACTTGGGCTTATGGTGGTATTTCTTCATTGAAATATTTGAATTTTTCAAAAACTTCTTCATTTCAATCTTCAATATCTACTCAGTGGTGTATATCCTTCCTATCACCATCAGATTTCAAAACTTGAAGTTCTCCAACTTCTCAATTTCCAACAAATATTTGATTTTCCCCCTTATATTGTCATATGGGTTCATCATTTTGACCAAACCATACCCAAATTTGAATGATTTGAATTATTTATTCCAGTTATTGGTTTTGCTAATAACCCAAACAAATTTCAAGATCATAAGCTATCTAAAGATGCCAACTATCTCCTTGTTACTCTTACTCCATGCCATGATATTAAACCCGATCTTTTATTATTTATGGATTTATAACGGAAGTGGGAACAGTAATTTCTTTTATGCCATTAATCTCGTCTACGCATTAGGTTTGGGCTCCTTATTGATCGATTTTATCTGGGGATACTTGTCTATGGAGTACTATTTCGATGGCAAGCACGAATTAGACGGTAAAACTATCAGATTATCTCAGTATTAGCTTTTGTATGTTTCCTCATTAAAAATTATATATTGAAAAACAAAAAAAACAAATTAGTGTATAATATATCTCTCTCTCTATATATGTATGTATTCTTTATAAAAAGCTGTAATAAATAATGATACATTCTTTCTGTTTCCAAATTGATGATTCACTCACCTTTTTTATTGCTCTTTTTCATCAACCTCCATTGCACTGGCATCACTCTGTTGCTGCTCCGCAGCCACCTGTGTCTGATCAGTCTCCAGCAACGCGGTTGGATCTTCAGTTTTCTCGGCCAAGGCTTTTGATTCTCCCACATACAACACGTTGTTGCATCTTATAAAGATTTCTCCTATGTAACTCTGTTTGATATCATTCATGTATTCGGTGGCATCTTCCATTTTGATATTCATATAGTTGTCAAACGACACTAGCTTGCCCACATACTGGATTCCATTCCATTTCAAGGCGACTTTGACCTCTTTGTCAATTAAAGAGCTCAAGAATGGCTTGGGATTTAGCGGTTTCAAGAGTGACATCTATTCAATTGTTTGTTCTCTATGATATTTCTGTTTATGATAGTTGGTTCTTTTTCCGTATAACAGCCCTTTTTCCGCGAATTTTTCCACTATTTGATCAATATGTTCTTCAAAAATCTATAATCCAGTATCAATTAAGCAAATAAGACCTTGTTTTACCCTGTATTCAATCATCCAAGTTGATGAGATTCAGTTTGACTGTAGATTCTAAGCAGCTTTTCTGAATATTGCATTTTTTTTTTTTTTTTTCTTAACAACTTTTCTATCTTTTACAATCTATATAGAAACTATGCATAATCATCAACAAGAGAAACCCAAGTTATACATGCATTTAGTAGAAATATGAATGAGAAAACAAAGAATTAGCCTTAAAGACTATGAACAGCAATCTTTAGAACTTAGAAAACAGTAAAATTATATATAATGGGGTTGAAAAAAACAGTAACAGTCCGAGTTTTATCAGGCTGGCACCTCATCGACTTCGTCGTATTCATCAATATCCCTTTGTAAAGTTGCTTCTACCTTGGACCAGTCTTCAATCACGTTCTCGTAGAAGGATATGTAGCTCAGCGATAGCTTGCTCAAATTGAGCTTCAATTCGTTTGATTTGATGACATCAAAGTACTGTATTTCATGTAAAATCTGGGTCTCGTACGACTCGTAAATGTCTTTCGCTTTGACAACCTCAACCTCCAAGGTCTCAATCTTACTCTGTAGATTTATCAATCTTTGTTTCTTCTGGTACACTGTGTTGATTCCTCGCAAATCATCAAACTTGCTGGTCAAGAAATTGCTTGTATTGTTGGCTAACGTGGTCAATGTTGATGGTTTAGGCTCGGGTAATTTGATGCTAGGATTGCTAGAGACGGTCTTGGTGTCATATGGCTTTATCACATTAGGATTCAAAATGTCTTGACTGACTCCCCCAGATAGATCTATCTGCTTCAAAAGATCGTTTTTCTCATGGATGACCCTTGAGAGATACTCACTCAAAACTTCGAAATCGATCTGTTTTTGTTCTTTCAATTTAATCAATTTCTGAATAGTACCTATATAATGTTCCAAATCTTTCAAAGATATCAAGTAATCGTTGTCCAAATATCTTTTCAATTGATTCATGTTTATCGAGAAATTCTCCAAACCTTTACTGAAAACGAGATAACTGTTATTTTGGTCATTTTTGTCAGTGGAAGATAAAATTTTCTTGTTCACTTCTAATCTGTTAGATTCATCACTAATTGACATTGCTTTAGGTTGATCAACAATGACATCCTCAGTTTCTGTCATTAAATTGTCATTCTTCGGAATCGATAAACTATTCAATCTGATAACCAAGTTTGCAAAATCTGCATAATTGTGACTCAAATCGTTCAAACGTTTGATATATTTTTGAAATACCTTGTCTATTTTAACGACATTGTCATTCAAGATATTGCATCTCTCATTAATTTCGATAAACTCCTTATTTGATTTCATCTGAGGCTGTTTGAAAGCATTCATGAACAACTCAGATATCAAATCACTGACGTTAGACGAGACTCCACCTGGATTATCAAAGTCATTATTTGGATGGTTTGCAGAAAAATTCACATTCAAATTGTCTTTATAGGAATTCCAGTCATTCAGTTCCAAAAAGATTTGGTATATTTTGGCTCTTTTCAATATTGGATGAATAGACATTCTTTTCAAAAAACTATTCAATGAAGATGCTCTTTTATGTGTAAAATCAAATCCGAATCTGTCTCCTTTAATGTATTCCAATCTTTGTTTGTCAGGCAATGGTGGGATCGCTGATACAGGGTAATCATTCATTAGACACTGGCATAGGAAATAAAAATCAGAGAATCTTCTGCGGACCTTAATCAAATGTGACTTAAAGACAGGATTATTGGTTCTAGTTTCCACCAAATACGACACATATGAGCTTTGTCCGTCACTTTCTTTTTGGGGATTGCTCACTGTGGAATTGATGAACATATTAGCGTCCTCATCTTCACGTTTAGCTGATACAGAGGCCTCTTTTTTATCGTTTGTACTCTCAGAAAGACCAGATTCACCAGGACCATTATTGATGTTGCCTTCAGCTGTCTCTGCTGGCTCCACTAGATCAGTATTTTCTGCCAACAGCTCTGGCAAGCCATTTTGTTGACCAGTGCTTGACTTGGTCCCCTGGAAGTCCTTTTCTGCGCTATTTTTCTTCAGAAACGCCTCTTCTTCGTCCAACAACACGGAATTGAATTGATCGCTCATGTTTTCACGCAAAATTGTTAGTCTAAACGACGTTAAGAACAAAAATCACGACAGCGACTGTGTCACCAGTAACAACCACGCTAAAAATAAGGGTACAAAAAAAAGACACCAAAAACAACGGTAAAATCAAGAAAAACAGCAGAATTTGAACTACTGTAGGGCTTTTCTTCTCACTAAGCTATCAGAAACTACGTTCAATGTCTGATTTAACAATGTTTTAGCTGTTTTTTTTGGCTAAATATTGGTTCTAAGCTATGGAGTTAACATTTGCTTATCTCTTTCCCTTTATATTTACCCTTATTTTTTTGCCTGTAATATTGTTTGCTATATACGTATCTGAAATCCAATTAATCACCAAATAAAAATTCACGTGACTTCCACGTGACTTTATCGATAATTTGAACCAATGATATCCAAGGAAACAATTAAGCGATTTACGGTCTTAAACAGGAGAAACCACAGCATAGTCACACAGGAAACAGAAGATTGAGGGCGAAAGAAATAGATACAAGATAAAAACCAGTGGAATCAACAGATTTTAAAGAGATAAGATATCTATTTATTGAGACGACCCACCATCAGGGATGCGACGCCTTGAACTCTAACTATATAAAAGGAATTCATCTTCGTTATAAACACTATTGAGACAAGATGATGTCAAAAACTATCGCGTAAAAACTATTGGAAACTATTGGGACAAAATGATACCTGGGGTTCCTGGAACTGCGCTTTCGACAGCCTTGCCCTTTGGCAAAGTGATTTCTTCGCCAGTAGCCACGCTTTTGCCCACAAGCTCACCACTCTTGTGGGTGTACACCTCGACACGCTCGACACTGAGCTTGGCAGTGCTCTTTTGAATAACATTGATGGTGCTGTTGACCAATTCCAATTCATTGAAAAGCAACTTTCTGTTGAACACATGGTCTGGAGTCTCCTTGATCAATCTTTGTTTCAAGATAGAAATGAATGGCATAGCCTGCTTCATGTCCTTACCATCGACTTTGCTCTTGATCAACTTGTTGTCGTCCAAGGTTTGTTGTTCAAACAATTCACGCACAAGATCAATGTATTTTTCCTGCCATTCTGGGAAAGACTCTGAGATATAGATCTTCACAACGGTTGGCTTGCTGATGTCTAAACTTGATTTACCCTTCTTGACTTTCAAGCCACTCATCTCAGCTTCTCTGATAGATCTGGCCAAAGAACGAATGTATTCAATGGATGCAGCAACTGTGGCATCGAATGGTTTGGATGCTCTTGGGAATGGGGTGCTATGGATAGTGGTCTTTTCGCCAAGGACCTCTAAGATAATGTATTCAGCAATGTGTGGGGCAATTGGTGCAAGTAACAAAGCTTGTGTCTTGATGTATCTCAATACTAAATCAATATGCATGTTAGATCCACTAAGGTTGCAAACATCAACATAATAATCTCTACAAGTTTGGAAATCGAATAAACCAGCTTTAAGAGCAAACTTGAAGTTAGTATCTGAGTACTGCTTATAACATTCTTCGATTAAATCATTCATCTCATTTTCAAAAGCAATATCAAAGAAGTTGAATTTACCAGTACGGAATTCAGATTTTCTTTTGATAAGATCTTCAGACCATTCTTTAAGAGTAAACAAACGTAAAATAGCAGAAGACGCACTTTGCTCTTCAAAGTTGGCATCTTCAACAGAATCACCTGCATCAGCAAGAGCAATTCTAGATGCATCAGCACCGAATTTCTCAACAATTTGTTTCAAAGTGAAGAAATTACCAGTAGATTTAGACATCTTACTGTTGTTTAATAACAAATGTCCATTAGCTCTAATACCAGCAGGCCAGAATTTCTTTGGGAAAATTGCAACATTGGTGTAAATGTAGAAAGATAAATGGTTTGGAATCAAATCTTTACCAGAAATGGAGATATCCAATGGGTAGAAAAATTCAAATTCTCTTCTAAGAGCTTGTAATTTCTCGATTGGAATATTTGATTTGATATTTTCGTTTCTCATGAAAATATATTCCCATACATCTTCAGTCATTTCTTCAGGTTTGATGTTCAAAGTACCTGGAACGGCACCATAATAATCACTATGAAGCATTTGACAAACAGTATAGTATGCTTGGTAGATAGTTGAATCAGATAAAGATTCAACTAAAAGACTATCATCCCAAGGCAATTTAGTACCTAAACCATAAGATCTAGTAACAGCCCAGTTTTTCAACCAATCCAAGACACCTTCAAAAGCATTCGTAACTTCTGGAGTAAAAGTTCTCATCAAATTCAATGCTTCCAAAGCTCTACTCTTCCAGTTTTCTTCACCATAATCAATGAACCATTGATCCTCTAAAGAGACAACACAATCATCTCCAGATCTAGAGACAACTAAACTTTCTGGTTCGTTATAAACGAAAGCTTCACCAGAAGCGACTAAATCAGCTTTGACTTTTGGTTTGGCAGCTTCAACCTTTTCACCCTTATACTTACCAATGATCATGTTACCATTGAAATAACCTTCTTTGTAAGCAGATTCTTTAGCTTTTGCTAATTGTAAAGTATCCTTTGGAGATTGAATTTTCAATTGTTCAACTAATGTTTTAGCAGTAAGATCACCATATTTCTCGGTATGAATAACCGGAACGATTTCAACATCCTCAACCCATGATTTTTCAATGTGATAGTATTCTGGTTTGTGAGACAAATCCTTCATAGTAATGTAATCATCTGGAGAATCAGATGGAACACAAGTGACAACACCTGTACCTTTTCCTGGTAAAATAGTTTCCATAGGTAAAATTCTCAAGTTTTTGTTGACAGCTAATGGAGCCGTAATCTTACAACCAATCAAATCTTTACCGTTGATGAAAAATAAGGCTTCATGGTGACCTCTCTTTGGAGTAAGCTTTTGATAACACATGTTTTTGAAAGCTCTTTCAGTTGTGATATAGTAGTCACCATTACCTGCATCAAACAAACCATAATCGATCTTTGGAGAGACGAAACAACAAGTTTGACCGTACATTGTTTCTGGTCTCAAAGTGGCTGCGACAAAGTAAACTTTTTTACCGTTGATATCGAAATTGTTTTCTTTGAATAATTTAGTGAGAGATTCTGTTTGTTCATCCATTCTAATTTTGATTCCAGTATATTCTTGGGGGCCTACACCTTCACCACTCTTTCTGTCATGATCCATACATGCTTGACCATCTTTTTCCGAGTAAATTGTGTATCTTTCACCGAATTTAATTTTACCTAAATCCTTCAATTTGTTAATTTGCCATTTGACAAATGAATCATAGTAAGGGTTGACATCAGTTGTAATCATAGATCTTCTCCAATCGACTCTTGCACCGAAATCTGAGACATCTCTGTTACATAAAGGTGGGAAATAGTACAACCAGTAGTTAGAATCGGCAAACTTATGGATTTCGTTTAATGGGATACCAGATTGTTGCATAATTTGGAATTGGTATTTACCTTTACCTTGTTTTTGAAGAGCTTTAGACTTTTTAGCCTTGAATTTTGAGACATCTTCGTTTTTGGAAGCAGCAGCAGCAGCTGGCTTTTCTTCTTCTTCATCATCTTCTTTGTAATTTTCGAAATCTTTACCGAATAATTCAATTTCTCTAGCGATTTTGTCAGCTGCAGACTTGATAGGCATACCTGTACAATGGAAACCAAGAGGGAACAAGGCTCTTCTTGGGACCTCGCCCTCCTTGAAGTTCATTCTTTCGAAACCAGTGGCAAACTCGGCCTTGGATAAGGTGAAACCATGACCAACGTGCAAGATACCGTTCATGTATGGATATGCCATGGAGGTGTAAAACTTGCCGCATTTGCCACGGAGGTCTTCTCCATGGAGCTCTGGGGCGTACTCCTTGATCGAAGGAGCGTCTAGCTCGAAAACCTTGTCATCTTTCCAGACTTTCTGGTACTTCTTTTCGATAGCCACCAACGTATCTCTTTTGCCTGTGTTTTCGAGTTGCAAGGTCTTCCCTTTTTCTGCGGACATCTTTCTATTTGACTTGTTCTATCCGATGCTAACTGGAAACAGCTCAAAGTGTCTTTCAATTATACTAGATTATTCTGGGGGTTCACTTTTAAAAGTGAGTAATATCGTTTGGTTCCTTAGTAGATTATCATCTTACGATATTATAGAATCTCCTTATTTCTTAATATTGGAAAAAAATTCATGCTTCGGCCAAGATGTGAAAATTACTCATTCGGAGAAATTCCAAAAAAAAAAAAAAAATCCGGGACTCATAACCAATGCATATTCACGTGCCTAGCACGTGACAGTAAATAAATTTCAACATGAATTTCCCAAAACGGTATATCGATATTTATATATAGGTAAAAGAGAAGCATAGAATACAGAAAAATCACACCACAGGGAGCTGTGGTAGACGGACTTGAAGTCATCGGTACACTTTTTGCAGGAATATGTATGGAAATTATTGAATATGAAAAAAAAAGACACAAAAAATGGGACACAAAAAAATGAAACACAAAAAATGAGAGACAGAGAAAAAGAATTATAGTTTGGTGAACGGAACAATATTTGTATCAGACTTGTCGATATCATCGAGAGTCTCCTCAACCTCGTCTAATTTCGTGCGCTTTGGCAAAAAAACCACAGATTGCCCACTGTAGGTGCTGTTCTTCGAACTGTTGCTGAGAACCTTGGTAAGTCCTTTGAATGGACGCGAGATCTCGAACGAGCTTCTCTTACCGTTGGAGACAACCACAGTGGGCTCGTTTTCGCTTTTTTCGCTCTTTCCGTTTATCAATGCGTTCATGGCGGTGTTTTCTGCTGTAATCGAAGCAGTGCTGGCTGCTCTGTGGTACTGTGGTTGATTCTTGTGACTCTTCTTGAGCTTGGTACTGATGATCTCCCCAGTATGATGGATCAAAACCTTGAGAATGTCCTTCTTCATTATCAAAGCCAAGTCTTTGAAAGAACATATGTGATTATAATAGTCCAATGTGGGGATCTTGATGACCAAGTTTTCAATATCTGAAATTTTGCTATGTCCCTTGTAGCTCAACCAGAGCTCAGTTTTATTGATCTCAACCTTGTTGAAGTTGATATATTTGGCAGATCGTTCAGCCATCAATGAATACTGATTGTCTCCATCCTTATAAATCTCATGGGGTTGAGTAGCACCTGTGTTCCCGTTTTTAGAAGATTTTTTAGTAATGTTTGGAAAAATGAAATTAAATAAAATTTTGGCAGTCTCATTGTCAATCTGGAATTTCAAAGGTTCAAAATTTATATTCAAAAATTCCATCACCGAAATACCTCCTACCTTAGGATTATTTTTCCATGAAAATTGAGACGCTTTATTTACATCCAAAGATTCAAGCAATTCCGGATACATTGCATTTTCTTTCAAGTTTATAGCTTTCATCGAGCCAATGCATACCACATTGGTAGCACTATTATCCAAATGATTTACTCTAATGTATTTTGATTGGTCTAAGCTTAAATCAATTAGAGGAAGGTATTCATCGCTTAGCAAATGAATTTCGATTTTATTAGATTGCAAATTCCAAATAAACTCATTGATTTTGTTTACATAAGACTGATTTTGAATAGCTTTGATTGATATCAACAACTTAAGTAAAAATTTGGAAATATGCATGCTCAACAACATTAAATCATCACTATTATTTCCTTCTCTTAATTCTAATTGATGTTTGATTGTAATTAATTCTTTGATCTTTTGCTGCATCAAATTAACAGTAATATCAATAGTATTCAAATCAAAATTAGATGCCAACACCAAACCCTTTAATCTTTTAAAAGTCTTACTATTTTTCAATTCTTCAAAAACAATTAAATTGGTTACTATAGTGTAAATAGTATCAAATTGATTAGAGGTACAGAAGATTTCAAATTTTGGAATATCCAATTTCAATAAGTCTTTCTTATTATCATCGCTTGCACTGGTCTTTATCAAAATATTTTGTTCATCATAGATATTAGAATTTGCATTGATGAATAAGTTGTTAATTCTATTGAATTTCAAATACCCATTAGTTTTACCAGAAAATTGGCATTTTGATAAAAATGTGGAGTCATAAAACCCTTCAATGTGAATCCAGGTTGGCCAGTTCTGATATCCGCCAAAACTGTTTTGATGGAACCTAAGCCCTTCATCCTCAAATGTGTTTTCCTTATTTACAATGAATGTTTGCATTTCTTTCAAATGAAGTTGCGAACGGCTTTCCAACTTATGAGAAGTTTTATCATCCTTATAAGTATTGAGGAAACCTTTACTCAAAATATTAACACATTGAAGTTCGATGTCTTGCGCCAACAATAAACAAATAGAGTTTGGGCTTTTTTCAACTGACTGGAATTGAATCTGAGGACAAACTAACTTTAACAAATAGTGATATTCAATTTCATGAAGACGATCGTCTAATTCAGCAAAATCATACTCTAAATCCTCATCTGAATCTGGAGTTTTGCATCTACCTTGTTGATCTCTTATGTTTTTTTGTAAACTTTGTAAATACTTGATAAGCTTTCTACCCAAAAAATATTCAATAGATTGAAAATCTTTTACCTGAGAAACAAACTTAAGAATATTATTCCGGAGCTCATTATTCCACTTCAAAAGCAAATTGTTAACAATAAATCTATTATTGAATTTACTATGGGCTTCTCTGAATTTTGACATTTCAAGATCACTGAATGATAAATGACTGCTAACACCAGTTTTAATTCGTTGCATTTCATATAAGCTATCATCAACAATATCTGAAGAACTATCATTGATGCTATTGATGTCAAAGAGATTATCTGCTGGGTTAAATTCAAAATTAGGTTCCTCAACAGATGCATACTTCAATAATTCTTTCTTCTCATTGATTATAGTTTTCAAAGTACGCAAGTTATATTTAAAATCATTCACCTTTTTATGATAAAAACTGGTATCAATATTTTTGGATTCCAAGGTATTTTGATTATTAATTTCTTGTATTTTAGCTTTAAATTTTTTGATTTCTCCTTCCAATTTCATTGATCTCATCTGGATAAACTCTATCAATGATGATTCTTGTGATTTAAAATTATTGCAGAAGTGGGAAGGTTCATTCCCAAATGGATTTGTTTGCTGAACAATATTTTGATCATTTTGTCGAATATATGTGCATCTTGGAGTTTTGAAGAAAGGAATTATTTTAAACTTAGGATTTCTTGATTTGGGCTTATCAAACTCCAATTCTATATAATCGTTGAAATCAATCCAATAATCATCAGAAAACATCGATTTAGGAGACTTTATTGAGGCAGCAAGATTAGTAGAACTACTATTATTACTGCTACTACGGCTTTCACTATTGGATGCATTATCAAAAATTCCCAAGCTCTTGATCAATAAATCCTCTGTAGATATTTCGTTAAATATAGTACTGATAAACTTGACTTCATTATCTTCACAATCAATTTTTCCATCATTAAACGTCAAATGCCAAACATGCTTGCATAATTTCAACTTTTCATTGGTATACATTACTTTCTGTTTCCGTTGATGTAAATCTAAGGCAAAAGTCTTACTCTTCATTTTTAAACCTGCAAAATGTATTTCATTTGGGTGACTCAAGGTATCATTAGTATAGCGCAAAACATTTGAAACAAAGACTGATTCCAAATTGATTTTGTACTTAATTGTATACAAAGCAGTTCCAAATTTTCTCTTATTCAATTCTAAACTGAATATTTTTCCCTGTCTTAAAGGTAAACCAAGACTATTATTGAATAAAGCCCACCATTTTCTGAAATATCGTATTGATAATGGAGTTAGATGGAAACTATTCTTGACATTATCCAAATTTTCAACACCCATAGCCAAATGTATATAATCACTTCGGAAATCTTTATAGGAATCATGTTCACTGCCAACCATGTTTGGATTTGCTCTTTCCACGAAATAATGTGGCTTAAAATTAAATGTTCTTTCCTGGTTGCCAGGTACCTTGAATCTACTACCCAGGAATTCTCTTTCAAAAAGCATTCCTGCCTTCCATACTACATTACCATTTAGTAGGGCTATAACTTTCTTGAAATCACTTGTTACCATTTCGTAAGTTTTGATATCATCAGGTTTTATTTGAGAATCAGTTGATTCAATAGTGTGTCTTTTGAATTGTGGAATTCCGAAAACAAAAGAATCACATTTAACAACCATTAGTTCATCATTTCGAAACGAGGAGTTGAACAATAATGCTACATTGTTATTGAAACAAAAATTGAATCCAGAACCATCTCCAATAACCTGATATGGATCTCTGGAACCTTTAATGATTAAATTTATTTTGGATTTCCATTGTATTTGAAATCTTCCATGCATGATGAGTCTAAATTTATCCCACCATCCTATTACAGGTGATTTATCAATAGGAGGCTTACTGAGGTTATCAAAACATTGCATTACTGTGGAAATAGTCGGTTGTAATGATTTACCCCAAACTAACATTGAATCATGTGAACTACTATTGTTGTTGACAATTTTCAAATCTAGGTATGTTTTCACAGGATTGAGGGATCTCGATATTAAACTTGCATAAAAGCAATTAGTTTTGGATGCAAAATAGCTATTATTGGTACCCTCAATTAGTTTAAGAATATTAGTGTTATCACAAAACGAGATCGGAACATTTCTTCGAGTAATTGGATTCAAGTTTAACTCCTCTGCAAACGCAATATCCCCCTCTATTGTCAAAAAATCTGGAAAAAAGATTAAAGGTAAAGGATAGTCTCTGAGAGACACTTTGAGGCCACAAGTACTCTTGATTTTCATATGCAAAGGGATTAAAAGATTGAACTTGGTATCCTTTGGTATTTTTTTACCAACAGTGTACAAGAAATCAGCCAAATTTGTTTTGGAGTCTCTTTCAGTGTTATTAGCATCTTCAAAATTCAGAAAAGAGAATGAAATACCATTGGATGTTAATTGAATCAAAGAAGGCAGATTATATATTTCCTCGATATTAAGATTTGGCAACTGCCCGGCTTTAAACATATTTTGCCTGTTCAACTTGTCCCTATACGCTTTTGAAACTTGATATAATCTTATCCATGACTTAGAGAAATATTTGTATAGAACTAGTCTTTTTTCCGCCAAATAATCACCAGACTTATTATTTAAAACATCATTAACTTTATTCTCTAAAATTACCTCATCATAATCATCACTTTTTTCATTGAATAGTTTTAATCTTGCTAATCTCTGCCTCTGTTCAACTAATCCGATTTTGTAAATTAGACTTAGTTCAGCCTCGAAGTCGTCGTCTTTAATATCAATTTTGAATTTATCAATATTTATAGTGGTGTTGATTATATGTTTTGCATCTTCCTCTGCTGGCTCCCTATTTTTGAAAACTTGATCATAATCTTTCGGAAAATTTAAATGATTGTGCAAAACTTTAAAATTAGCTTTAATCTGCTTAATAGCCTTGATAGTTATAGATAATGAGTCCGTGATTTTATAAAACAAAAACTTAAATGGAAGATAGAGTTGAAATCTATGACAAGTAAACTTGAGAATCGAGCCAGAGTAAACACGTTTCAAATCATCAATACTAAGACCACAGAAATACCTCGGATTTTCGGCTGCAGTGACTTGTTTATAACATGATGTCGCCTGAGAAACAACACTATTATTGGCTGTATATATTCGTATGTTTTCGATTTTGAAACACGGGATTTTAGAACACAATGAAGATTTATCATGCTCCTGTGTATTTCGTTCTAGCAAGGAAT
This sequence comes from Saccharomycopsis fermentans, assembly GCA_002564245.1. Taxonomy (NCBI): domain Eukaryota; kingdom Fungi; phylum Ascomycota; class Saccharomycetes; order Ascoideales; family Saccharomycopsidaceae; genus Saccharomycopsis; species Saccharomycopsis fermentans. Next base: position 1,622,514 of record JNFW01000001.1, read on the forward strand.
CGACATTATCGGGTAAATACTTATTAAAATTTAGAGCACTTTTATTAAACACGAAAACCAATATTGTATCATTTGGCGGTAGCTTCAAGGTAATTGAACAATATCCTATATCTATTTCAAAGTCAGTGATACTATTGTCAACCTTTTCTGGATAACTCAGGTTATCCATTATTGTATTTTCCGTCTTGACGGAGAGTTTTGGTTCTAGATTTTGAGATTTATTCTTTATGTAAGATGCCAAATATTTCATAACAAACAACAACCAAATCACCGAAATGTCTAACTCTGATACTATTTTATCAATCTTGAGTCTCTTGAAATCATGAGTTTCACACATCGGATTTGAGGATCGATTACTGGAAGAAAATTGAATCTCATTTATAAATACTAGTTTCTTCAAATCCGATTCACTAAAAAATGATCTAGGAACTTGTGACATTGAAGAAATACTGTTTATAACAAGATTTTTGAGGTCAATGAAGTTTGTATTTTGTTTATTGAATTCTTCTGAGCAACGCTTATAATTAATCTCATTGACCACAAGCTGAAATCCTCTTAAAACATTAGATAGATTATATTCTTTATTATCCAATCCCGATGGTTCATTATCAGGATATATTATATCAGGAAGAAGGTTATTACATCCAATGGCAAACGCAAAATTGATAACACGAACGCTTGTGAATAACAGTAAAAAGTGTCGCTTTTGTTTTCTGGTCGTTTCAGTGACTCCATCTGCTTTATTCTTTTGCGAATGAGACTTATCATCTTGGAAACTTTTTGCAGAAAACATTGAAAAATCAATATATAGGCCATAAAAGAACATCAACAAGTCAACACTGAATAAATTGATGTTTACATCTTTGACAACCAAAACATTATCGTTTATAGAGTTTTCCATATCTGGCAATCTTTCATCTTTACACACTTTTATCTCATTTATGTTAAATACTGGGCTAGTATGGTTGTGATTTATTTTCAAATCTAGCAAACTGAATGTGGATTTCATATGATTCATCTCATAGTATATTTTATTAATTTTTCCTGTGAGAGATCTGTAAGTTTTCAGTCCATTTGGACGAGATGTAACTAATTTGTCATATTTGGATAATGGAATATCACTCACAAAATTTAATAGGATTTTCGATACAGACATTTTCAAATCGATGATCTGTTTTAAATCATCAAAGATTAGACCAATTGCCTTTAAATGATTCGAATGATTTTTCTTTGAATTATAATTCTTTGTTTCTTCTTTGTTCTGTAATATTTTTTTTCTTTTAATGTTGAAAAGTATTTCATTTATAAATTTCAAAAAATTGAAATGTACTTGGATCAAAGGGTTCACTATGGACAAATCAAATAGAATTTTTTCTTTGAAGTTATTGTGTGTCAGATTTTCTTCTAGATTCATGTAAGTGTTGTATATTATATCCAAGGATAAAATTGGTAAAGTTAACTTGATCAAGGTTAATGAATGTGCTGTAATTTCACTATTTGGTACAGCCTTGACCGAGGATAATTTGATTGTGAAACTTGATAATTGAAATAATTGTTCAAAAAGCATGTTTAAGTTTGATTGGTCGCTAATGTCTTCACTTTGAACATTGATATCAAACAAGCTTCTCTTGAATAAAACCACCACATTGTTAACTGTCATTATAATTATCTTTCTTTCTTTTGCATCTGATTTTAATGGATTAATTGGTGAAAAAATTCCGGACAGGACTTCTTGTGTTATTTCGAGATGAACAATTTGCAAATCCGTTACTTTGAAACTTAATTCGTTGAGCTTTTGCTTGAATTTATAAATTGATGATTCTATGTCTGCTTTGGTGTATTCTTTGGTGAAAGAATCAGGCAGTCTATCTGTATTTTGTTTACTATTTTTAGAATTTATGAAACATGCGTGCAATTCTGACTTTAAACGATTTAAAGGATCCAAAGGAAGCTTAACATAATTGAAAATGATGGATAAGATTTCGTTTTCCGTGATATTCAATTTCAAATCCTCTACCAAGACTATTTTATTATTCAAGTTTAACTTAGTTAAAAGAACAGTCAAGGATTTGCCTCGAAGAAAAGCTGTTGATGCAGGGGAGATCAACACCGTTAGCTTGTCCAAAGATACACTGTGTTTATCGAAAAAACTGACATTTACTTCATTGAAGATGATGCTGAGTTTTAGTAGGAATGAAGGAATAGAAAAATCGCGGGAGTTTTTACTTGTAATTGCAGATTGCAGTGATTTTCTGTGAATTGCTTTTATCTGATGAATCTCGTTCAAATCCAGCCATAGCCCATTGTAATTTCCCTCATTAAACTTTATCAAGACATTGTCAAAAAAGATTGTATTATAAATGTTGTCAAACGAGTCATCTCCAATGTTTAGAAACACCTTGCTATAGTGTTTGAGAAAATGGACGGCATTGGATATTTTCAAATCGAGACTTATTTCGATTAAGCAATCTCTGTTGTAAACAATTTTGATATCCGAATGGGAGTAGTTGGATATGCTGAATCTGATCTCGAGTTTTTTAGACAAATCGCTGCCGAATAGCTTGGAAACAGCTCGCAGAAACACGAGTTTCAAGATAAAGGAGATAAGCCCGCTGTAGACATCTAAGAAGTGGAGAGTATCGAGGATGATGAAGGCTTTTAGCACCAACAAGTCTGAGTCAACCGCCAACAGTACAAGGACTAGTAGCAAGATGCTGAAAAAATGGAAAGCTGTCAGCATGTTCGGCTCTCATTGGGTATGGGAAGTCAAGTGTTTGCAGAAACAGGCTCGGATAATTAGACTGGTTCGAACAGAAGCTGCCAAAAATTGCGCTGTTTTCGAGAACGATGGCTGTCTAGATTCCCGCAGTTCTGGGTACGTTGGAGTGGTGAATGTATTTTGAATCTTGTGACAACGCGACTAAAATCAACTGATAAACCTACCTATCGTGTGCTCTCTGTGGATCTCCTGGTTCATATCTTATAATCCCTGTATTACCTAGTGTGGCTAGAAGGGCTATTTTGGCAAGAATCTGCTCTGGTTTTATATCTGTTTACAATTTTCATCGATTTTGTCACATTTTCCAGTAGGAGACTACAACTTTATTTTTATTGGCGCGGAACTCATCGGCTAGTTTGCTCCATGCAATTTTGCAAAGAACCTCAAAATACACAAACCTTAAATCCTTTAATAAATAACCAGTTGACGTAAATTTAGTATCTGATATACAATAAATAGTAGATATTAAAAGCCTGAAAATGAAGTATGTAGAAAATGTATGCAAACAAAAATAGTATATAGTCAAAAATAAAACAATAAAATAAAAAAAAATGGATAAAAAGAGCAATAGAGTCATCTCTTTTGGTAATGCTCGAGAAAATGCTGTATTACCGGGATGTCGTCCCACTCGTGAATGAATTTCTCAAATACCTCGTCCTTGTTCTTCTCTAGCGACATGTTTTCTATCAATAAATCGTAAATCATAAGATACTGACGCATTGTTTGAACCATCGATACACGCTGCTTTCTCAAATCGTTGACAATGTTGAAAACCACATTGTTCACGTCTTTTCTTTGCATCACGCTGCTGAAGATCTGCAACAACGCATCTATCGCGATAAATGTACCAGTTCTTCCGCAACCAGCAGAGCAATGCACCAACCACCCACATTGCTCGCCAAAACTGCCATCTTTGTCCCCGTTAAGTTTCTGCATTATAAGGTTTTTCAACTTGATCATTTTGATCAACTCCACAAAATTACTGAAGTCCAGCAAATCGGCCCAGTTATGTAAGTGCAACTGTACCACATACATGTTCTTCTCTGCCATATCTCCTTCCGTGGTATCCTCAATCTTCAATATCTTGATCTCTAAATCGGCATCTGTGTTAAAACTCTCATCGACACTGATCTTGTATTGACTGGTCTGGCAATCCCAAAATTTGTAGCACTTATCAACCATGTTCTCCACACAATCAGTCAAAGTAACAATCAAAGCGATCTTGTTTTGCTTGATCATGTTTATAAAATCATCAACCGTGTTTTGCAAAGGAGCTTGCGAAGCAATGCAGCTCAATTTCTGGCTTTTGTCTGCCCCGTATTTCGAAAGATCAATCGATATGTTACTAGCATTTATATAATCATTGTAAACATTGGAATTGAAATCAAACCTGAATCCTCTCTCATAAGTTGGCGTGGCATCTGCACTACTTGAGTCGTTGCCTTTGAGAAGCACACGGTTATAATCAAACGGCAAAATGTCTTTGTAACGATTTTTCAACCCCATTTCAACTCCATGGAATTTCACTAAGCTTTCGTTAATTCTAGTTTTCTCATTGATCTCAAGTTGCTTGAATTTTCTAACAATCGAATTGATCCGTGGATCATTTTCAGAATCTTCATATTCATCAATGTTCAATGGATACTCTGTATTTTCTTTGTCCATTTCAAACTCAAAGCCAGGTGGTATTTTTTCAGCATTCTTTAGTTTTAAATGCTTCACACATTGGCCAACATTAACAAGTTCATCATTCTGACGAACCCTGAAAAAATACTTTGCACTTGGTAATTCGAAACCAGAAAATCCACTGTTGACACTACTTATACTTTGTACATCATCGTCACTCCTTTGAGAATTGAAATCATCATTTGCTTTATGAATCATATCCAAATTGTTATCATTAGAAAAATTAGAGCCAATGTCACTATAATTATTATTATAGTGCGAACCTTGATTAGAGGATAAATTAAGATCACTATGATTAGACAAAGAATTATTGAAACTTAAATCAACGCTATGGTCTGAATTTTTAGAGCTCATTGATTTATCTGTTCCTGTACTGTTGGAACTGAGACTACCACCAGAATTGCTTGGTGAGATCACCATATTTGGATATTTCAGGCAAAATTCTTTTAAACCACCATTCAAAACATAGGTATTACCCTTCCATCCTTTAGCAAATTTAACACTCATGTAATACAAATTGAAATTAATCAAAAACTCAGAATCATCGTTTTCCAGAGGGGTTGTAGAAGAATCGTAAAGTACAACTGACGGAATTAATCCGCTTGAATCTCTAAACTCGCCTTGCGATTCAGTGTCTTCAGAAGAGGCCACATAAGGAAGAAAAATGAGCTTTTCAGCTTCGCTCAACTGCAGAATAGTTCTAAGTAAACTATAATTTTTTCTCTTAAGCAAGGTTGTAGGTAAAGATATATTAACTGCTTTGGTTATTCTTTTTTTAGCATACTCATTAAAAGTTCTTATATCTACAACCGCAATTAATCGAATATTATCAGAGTTGTTGCTGCAAAAGTGAGAATTGAGAGAATCGGCTGACATGCCATGAACATTTTCTGGTAATGAAAAAGCTTCCTCCAGTAACGCCACTCCATTTGCAACAGAACCATTTGGTTGTAGACCAAATCTAAAATTCTGAGCAATATCACTACTATTTTGGTTGAGCTTCTGATGCTTTCTAAGAATAACCTTTTGGTAAGCCTTGGTTGTTCCTCCCGTATTGGAACTATTTAAGTTTGAAAGCTTTCTCTGGAAATTAGAGCTGTTAAAATTGAAACTTGGAAGACTTGAAACACTCAAGTTACCTGTTCTTGTTCGATATATTTGGTTATTATTATTAGGTGATACAGCTAAAGACTGTTGTTTATGAATCAGTTCATCAGTTGGCTTCATTGAAGGCTGGTTCACCATAACATTTGATGATTTTGAGGAAGGTCTATTATACTCTTCCAAGCTATCTTCATCGATAGAATTGTTGAGACTACTCTTTAAATGATTATTATTGTAATATTTGTAATAATTTTGAGAGGTGTATCCCATAATGTCAGAGGAGGTAGACATCACAGACATTCTATTACCTGATCTGTTGCTCTTATTAAAATCGAATTCTGGGCTTAATGTATTGCCTTTTGGATGTGTTTGATGAAGCGATTGAGCATAAGCACTAAACCGTGGTTTGCTTCCAGCGGAGGCTGCTGCTGCTGCCATTGCATTCAAAGTGCTGGATTGAGGATGAATATGGTTTGTATTTTTCTTAACAGAACTAACATTTGATCCATGATTCAAAGTTTTGGATGGCGCGATAGAATTGATAGTGCTAGATGAGGATGAATTTGCCGAAGATGCAGGGAGCAACGATTGAGCAGAATAATTCATAGCTGGAGAATTCAAGGATAAATGTTTATAAGAAGCATTAGGCAGAGGATCGAGATTATTATTGCTGGAAGTTTCCATTATTGAACTCATTGATGTGAGGTTCTGATTTGAACTAGCTGCGGCAGCCATAAGATAAGCCGGAAGCTTAGTATTAGCAGTAGCTGTTGTTTGATAAGTTGGTGAATGAACATGAGAATGATTATAGGTTGGAGATTTGCTGGCCAGAATTGTTGATGCAGTAGTTTTGGAAGAGGAATTAGAGGACATTAAATTGGAAGAGTGTGGACTCATTTTTTTCCTATTTGTAGATACTGAACGATGAACAGATGAACTACTGCTATTTTTACTGGAGGGTTGTGAATTGGAAGTGGCCACATTGACAAAATTGAAATTTTGATTCAGTTGGAGAGATGTTTCATTTTTGGGAGACGAAGATAAAGACTTTAGCAATTTCATGTTATGAAGCTTTTTCTTTTTAGAATCCACTTCACTTGGCGAACTTCCCATGAATTGGGAGTCAAACGGGTTGACAGTTGTGGATAATGAATTGTTTATTAATGCACCATTATTGACTGAATTTTTAGGATTGAAATGCGACACTGTTAGATGCGAGTTATCAATAATATTGTTAGGGACATTTGAACTGGAGAAAAATGACATGTTATTATTACTATTATGATTGATTGCAGCAGATTCTCGTAGTGACAATTCTTCAAAGCCTAAAGACTTGTGATTGTTAGTTGGAGACAACTGCTGAGAAGAAATGTCTATGTTAGTGTGTACATGTGAATTTTGTAGTGGCCACTTGGGTAGTGGTACAGGGTTATCGGAATCAGTCGATATTGTCGATGACGATGTGGGGATTTTGATATCGTTGACTATTTGTTTGGGCGAGGACATGTGGATGTCCAACAAGTCATTTTTGGAGACTGAAAAATAGTCGTTTGAGTCATTTCGAATAGCTGGAGAGGATAATGACGGCGAGTGCTGTGTTAGCGTGGTCATTTTGTATAGTTATGAACGTGCAAGAGTGGATTAATATCCCATAAGACACAAATTTATAGGGAGAGAGAAAAAAGGTGGATAATGAGTCTGGAACTTGCAAATGGTTGATCAGGAACAACTTACCAGAATCTGGGTTTCTTTTGCATACGAAAGGTTCGGAGGATGAAATAGCGGGTCTTTTGCACACCAAAGGGAGCAGACCTCGGAAAAAACGCGCCAAATAACTAAGGATACAGACCAATGATTTGTCTGTGGGAGTCAGTAGATCAAGCAAACTGTTTCAGCAATCTATAGGAGGAAGGTTTTTGTTAAGCAGTCTGTAAACTTAAGCTGAGTTTTTCGATATCTCGAGCTTGAATTTATATATCGTTTATAGAGTCACTAATCTTGTATATGTATATGGATCAGCAATATTTCCATACCATTAAAGAATATTGGGTTTGATTGCTTCTATGAATGAACTCTTTGGGTTTGCTTGTGAATAAACTCTCTTAGATTGTTTTACTTGCTGAGCGTTACCTTTTGCTGGTATTAGCAATGTATCGGCGTTATTCTGCTATATGGGTTTATGGAACGACTCCGTTTGTTGAGAGTACTTTGTTTGTGGTTCTTTATTCACACGCAACTAAAAGTATTTCCTTATTTACTTTGTATTTACTTGTCAACTTCGTATTTATTCTGTTTGTTTATTAACTTGTTAACTTCGTTTACTAAACTTGCTTTCTTTGCACTTTTCTTGTTTTAAACTTGTAATTAAGCTATATTGTTGGTTTTTTCGATCTCTGAACTCGATTTTTCGGGTTAGTTCTTCGTTTAGACGTCTTATTGATCGTTTTAGAGTTTAATATTTGGTTTTTAGAACCTTTATTCTTGGTTTTTCCAATGGCAAATAAAGTATCTTTGGCCACCAAATAATCCAATTCCTTTAAATAACTATCTTCCTTACAGGAGCCTTCTCTTATGAAACACAATTCTTTCTATATATATAGAGAGAGACAAAAAAAAAAAAAAAAAATTATTTTTAGGCAGGAAAAAAAAAGAAAAAAAAAAAAAGAAAAAAAAAACCTCCGACGACGTCATTTTCACGTGAGTCCGCGTTTCCCTGCATAATAGCGCACCAATTTTCCTCCAAAACAGGTCCATGGACCTTTTATGGAAAAGTCTAGGCCCTTGGCAGTTGAAAAATTTGGAAAATTGGATTGAAATATCGAGATTATCTACAAATAATGAATTGAATTTTTGATCAAAACGTGTATTTCAGGGTTCTTCAGACAGTGGTGGTTGACAAGAATTTTTGACAGCGTTTGGCATGAATGGCACGCGCAAAGGCTCGCGCAAGCAACCAGGATCTATTGCATCATCACCAGCAATCACTGCAAGAATCCCATCAAGGGCATCTCAAGCATAACAGGATGCCCCGGGATCTCAGCATGGTCACAGCTCTCTGGCAGCTTCCAGTAGCCGTCAAGCAAGACGTTGGAGTACACAGGCTTGGTGCCAGCCCCCACAGCCACAGTGATGTGGATATGCTGGTTGCACGGCAAGATTTTCGCACCGTTTCTCGCTAGCCTCACCACAACTGCCATACACTTCTCATCCCAGACAACCGTTTCAAGTATGACGTCAAATGTAATCTCGGGTAAAACCCTCATCGTTGCGTTTTTTGGTTGTTCCTCGTCTTGCTGTTCTCCAAAAAGTTCAATAAACTCGTTAAACTTCTGTTTCTGTTTGTGGGCTCGATGAATCAAAGTGACATGGAATCTGCTGAACAAAATCCCCGAGCTCTGGAATCTGTTCAAGGCCTCGCAAAACTCGCTATTGGCTTCAGCTACCTTCTGCAACTCTGCCATCAACAAATCTCTGTAAATAGACACTCCAAAATACGTAAAATTGGGTTTCTTTGGCTTTTTCTGGCTAGCAGCCTGTCCTGGTTTGTTCTCGCCTTTCTTGTTCTTTTCTTTCTTTTTAGAATCAGCTTCGTACTTCACAAACTTTGGCTTATAGCTCAATGCTTTTTGGAAACTTGCTTGAATTTCATCAACAGTCGGGATTCTTAGTGGCACCTCACTCATCTTTGATCCGTTCCATTCAACCACAAATGTATGAACATTGTACTCTATAGGCTTGTATATGTTCAAATCAACTACCAAATCAAAGGCATCATCTGGTGATTTCCCAACATCGACGGGTTGAAATCTATTTATGAATTGTTTGGCGATTCCTTTAGCTCGGATCTTGTCAGAATCATTGACAATTCTTATACTTTGATGATTCTCTCCTCTCAGGATTACTCTATCAGTGGTAAATTTGAAAAATTTCTCATCGTTCTTGAAATTTTTCATAGAATTAGGAAATATATTATCATTCAAAAAATTCGCACACACAAATTTCAATTCATATTTGTATTCGCTGCTTGGATCATCATTCAAATGTGTTTCATTTAACATTATCAATTGTTTGATCGTATAATCTCTTTCCCGAAACATATGGTTATTCTTATCAACAATAATGACGTTATTCTTATTTCTATCCAAATGTGCATCATCAGTATTACCCGCATAAGCTTGATTTTCTAAAACGGTTTTGTCATACCCCTTCAAATATTTGATGATTTTCATCTCCATCTTATTTTTCTCATTTTTATCTCTCCTCAAGTTATCCAGTTGGATAGATCCCCACTCTGGGAAAATATCAATTAAAGTTTCAAAAAACATGGTTTTACCACATCCTGGAGTAGCAACTGCCATAATAATATACTTGTAAATTATGGATTTTCCCTTGCCATCTTCTAATTCTTTTTCAGCAATTTTGATATCGAGTTTTTTGAGATCATTAATCATATCTTCTAATTTATTATCAAGCTCTTGTTTATTGATCAAGATATCATGATTCACATTTTTAGAATTATTTTTGATTCTATCCTTAGTTAATTCATAACCATTTTTGCCAATACTCTCCAAGTATAAACATCTCAATGCAATTATTCCATGACCTGCTTTATAATACAGTTTCAATTCTGGTTTTTCTTCAAAGATTTTATTGGCAAACTTCAAATATCCTTGTGTAACATTATTGTATCTTTCGAAAAATTCATTATTTATATGAGTCTTGATCAACTTTTTTGTAGCTTCTCTCCACTCTCTATACATCAAATATGGTTCATCAAATTTATATTTGAAGAAAAAACTTGAAGGTTTTTTCAATTTTATGGATTTATCGTATTGATCTATCATTGTATTTCTTCTTATCACAAATCCTTCTACCTCTTCATTTTGGTAAAGACCATCTTGACATTCTATTGTCAAAAAATTCCATAAGTCGTCAAAATTTTGTATTTTAAACCAAGAAATTTTCAAGAAACCGAACATCTCACCTAATCTTTCCACTAAAATCATTGGGAAGGTTCTGAATTCGGGAATATTGAAATTGATTCCATGTAGATACAATCCTCTTTTATCATCATCTTTATATCTGAGCACATGTTCTTCAAATTCATCGTCACAATATTCACAGACCAAGGTCACATTCATTTCTTTCAACAATTGTCCTAGGACCTTGGGATCAATATCGCGTTGTTTTAACTGATTAAACAAGATCTTTTGGGCTTGTAAAGCATGATTTCTAGGCATATTATCCATATAGCCTGTGGAGTGTTTAGAACAAATCAATAACGAGTCATCGTCCAAACCAGAAATCAAAATGATACATCCATTGGCTTTCAAAGAAATCTCGAAATTTCCAGTTGTATCTTTCGAGAAATTCTCTTTCAAGACCTCATATTTGGTAGCATTGACCTCATTGTAATTGAAAAACTTATCATAACCACGACAAACAATTTTATTTTTGTGAGTAAACAAGCCTCTGGCTAATGTAGGAAGACGAACCCCCTCTTTGGTTTGATTGATGTAATATATGTAGTCCCAGTCTTTGAATTTCCAAGACGAGATACAGTACTGTTCTTTGGTCTTCCCAAATGGAACCACTTCACTTGCCTTTCCTTTTCCCAATCTCGCAGGATTATTCAACGAAGCAGTCAATTCTTTTATGAATTCTTCAATACAAACATCAGATTTCCCAATATCAGATTGCGAAAAAGTGTAGTATTCCTCTTTTCTATAGTTTTCCATTTTGGTTTTTGTTTTGTTCTTAGAGTGTGTAATGATTTGATTCTTTTGTAGATTTGAGGAAAGAAAAGAAAAGAAGAAACTCAAAAGTAGAGCTTTATTCAGCCACAAATACTCAGATACAGCCCTGTATTTATACTATCTGTGGTTCACCAAGAATCCAGTTGGAAAGCTATCAAAAATACTCGAGAATTGTATTGTAATCAAATGTAGTAAAAGTAATATTCAAATCAATATTGGTAATCAAATATAAGATGCATCTCTGTATGGTTTTTTTTTTTTCTATGCATATAAAACACGATTTGAGTATTTTTCACTTTTATATCCAAATGTTTCAAGTAATTAGGACTTATAATCAGATGAACTTTGTATTTTGGGCCCTTCTAATAGACCTTAAACGATAAATATACGATAAATGTACGGTCAGATGTTCGAGGAGAAACTTCCAAAAGGGTTTGTAGTTATATATGTTCTTAGATATTTGTAATTAAACGTATTCTGAGACGTTTTATTTGTGAATAAATGTATTCTGTGATTGAAGTTTATGAACGCTTACAACATGAGGTGAAACCAATTAAAACGCAAATGAATGGGTTTCGAACATTTATCTTGATGTATATTTATAGATGGGAAAAAAAGTTTGGGCAAAATTAATAAAACTAAAGTAGATGAGAAACAAAGAAAAACATTCACGAAAACTTACTGAACAATACCAAAAGAATCAAAAGGATCAAAACCGCAATTATGCAGTAACTGATCATCTTGTTAGCAGCCAATCTTCTGCTCATCACCTTCAAGGTTTGAAGGCTTCGGTCAACGTACCCATCAGCCTCCATGAGAGTGTTCCGACTGTTTAACAACTGTTCTCTTTGACCTCTCAAATTGGTCAAGATGTTCGCACCGATATCGCCAGTCTCATTGGCTATTCTTTGAGATTCCATTAATCTATCAGAAGTTCTGGCTAATGATGCGTTATTCTTTAACAATGACTGTCTCTGATTTCCAGCACTGATCCCACTGTTTGCGTTTTCACTGCTTGAGTTACCGCTAAACAACGCGTTTCTATTCTCTGAATCCTGTAATTCCTTCAAATGCTTGACCGATGCCTGGTACTGCTTCTTGAAATTCGTGAACTGTAAGTTATGGCTGGCACGCAAATCAGACGCCAACAAAATCACCTCTGTCTCTATGTTATCTAATATCTCTTTCAACTCGTCGAGGAGCTCGTTGCTCTCTCTGAAAAGCTTGGGTTTTTCTGCCGCCGATGCATTTTCAAGACTCTTCAAGCTCTGCTCCAATTCAGAGTATATCAACGGGAAATTCTGCTCGTATGTTTCGAGAGGTGGCATCTTTGTGTTTTTTCTGGGTTATCGGTTCTCTCAAAGGCTTCACACTATTTCTCACTGTTTCTAGCTTGCTATTTTTGTATCCAACTGAGCAAACGATATCCTGGGTCCGTTTCTTACTTTATTTTGCTTCTTTACTGTTGTATTTGACCTCCAAGCTCTATAAATCAGTATCTATATTATCTGGCTAAGCCTATATGGCTGATCAAAGTGACAACTTTGCTGTTATAAAGAAAGGAAATAAAATCAAAAAAAAAAAAAAAATACAAAAAAAATTGGTCACGTGAATCACGTGACAAACCGGCAATTTTAGTCATAAACCCAGATTCAGGTTCATTAGCAATTGAATATATCTACAATTATCGTTGATTTACCACATAAAAGTCGTTTGATTTAACTAAACACCTTACCGGACGCGTCTACGTTATATTGAATGTGTTAAAGGTTTCAGTTCGGTCCAGCTATTCTCTGGTTTCCGTGTGTGCGTAATTATCTTTCATTTTCCTAAGCCCTCAGGCTTCACAGTCTGTTTGTGATGCAATGTTTCTAAAACTTTCGGTATTTCTAGCACTCTCTGTGTTTCTGGCCCCTTCTGTGTTTCTGGAAACTTCTGAGCGATAATTTCTGTGTCTTGTGGTTCCCCTGTGTCCTCCTCTGTGTGGCCTTGGACCTTGGTTAAATCGATTGGAGGAACGAATAGTCCCGCCATTATTGCCGTTATTTCTGAGCGTTGTCTGGCTGCTGCCCGCGTACGGAATAGTCAATTCAGCCGACGACCCATCAGCGTTGGTAAACTTATCTTTGCTGGCATCAATATTGGCTCTGATAGTTGTCTCACCATCATCTTTCCTTTGTATGTGTGCCCCTGACTCGTTTCTGTGTCTATCTGGCCTTCTATGACCTCTGAAATTAATACTACGTCTTCTGGTAGCATTCTTTTCACCAGTATTTATCCCACCCTTCTCAACAGTATTTGTCGCATTTTTTTCAATACTACCTGCTTCAGAGTTACTTGAAGGTTCAATAAATATAGAAGCTGAGATCTCCTTTATATCTGCATCTGATGCTTTGTCAGCCACCGTGTCCTTTTTGTCTGCGTGATAAGATGTCTTTTCCAAATTTTTTGTCACTTTACCCGCTTCTCCTCTAAAATCATTGCTGCTCCTGTGGTTCAAATCCTTTCTATTATCAATACCAAAGCTATCCCTTCTATCTGTTCGCTGGTTACGAAAAGATATAGAATCATTTCTTGGCTTGAATTCTGGATCGCCTCTGGAGCGACGACCACCTCTACCACCTCTCACTCCTGTATTTTTACGTGGCAATGATGGAATATCTGGCAATTTTTCGTCAGATTTATGAAATGCAGAAACGGTATTATCAATTATATCCTGACTAGAATTTCTACCATGATTTTTACCTTTAGGAACTCTTTTTCTGCTATCTTTTCTTTCTCTTTTAGTGAAATTATCGGTTTTCTTCGAGGATGTCTCTTTGCTACCACCAATCTCATCACTCTCAGTGGATTTATTTGTGTCTTGGATTGGATTTTCAGCTGCGATGACAGCTGAATTTATAACATCATTTATCGGTTCGAGGTTTGCGGCAGTATCATCTGAGGTTATTATAGCCAGAGTACTAGTTCCAGAATCAGTATCTCTAATAATCGAAGAGTATGAAATGTTTGGTTGCACGAAGCTGGCAGTGTATTTCTTTTGCATATTGACACTGTTATCGCCAACATCTTTTGAAGATTCGTTTTCATCTTGAGACTTGTTATTTTTTTTCTCCTGCTTCTCTTGAGAAGGTTTGAATCCTGTCAGAGCAGATACATTTGTAGATTTTTTTTGATTCAATTGGCTGTTATTGGTGTCAACTCCCGGCTTTATATTAGTTTTTTCTGTAGTTGATTTACTATTGGATGAATCATCAACTATTGAGGCCACCTGAAGATCATTAGGCAAACCTGTTTCGAGATCAGGTCTTTCAGAAACTTCAGTGTTAGAATCTTTCTCTAAAAGCACGGGATTGTTGAAGTTTGATTTTTTTCGGACTCTTTTAGAGTTTGGTTTTTCCAATCTGTGTGTAGTCTTCAATTCTTTACCACCATGAAGATGGAATGTTTTATCATCAATAGCGAATTTTTTGAGTTTTTTCTCCAATTCTATCTCTTTGGATAGTACATCCACTGGTTTTGCATTTCCGAAAGGATTCAGTTTTTTCTTGAGAGTATGTTCTTTTGAATCATCATCATTATCAGGTTTTTCTGCTCCTGTGATAAAAGCTGCCGAAACATCTACTGGCTTAGCATTCCCAAAAGGATTGATTTTTTTTGGCAGATGAACAGGAGGAGCAGCAGCAGAGGTCACGGGTGGTTCAGGTTCGCTTTTGATACTGTGATTATGTTGTTGGTCGTGGATGTGATTATATTTTGGGAAATTGGGATTATAAATGGAATCATTGTGGTTGCTGTTATTATGAAAAAAATGTGGTTCATTGATAGAATGTCTTGGATGATAATTATTTTGAGAAAATGACGGTCTTCTCATTCTTGAAGACGATGAATCATTGGATATGTACTTTTTGAAATCAAAGAAATCTGCTAATTTAAAATTTATTTTATCTTCTGAATTTTTCTTTTTAAATAATAGACCTTCGAATTGATAATTTTTCTGGAAATAATTACTGGAATTATCGCAAGATTTCAAAATCAGGCAAAAATTGAACAATTCTTTATTTAATAAGTTTAAATCATTCCAGAGTATCACGATATTTAAATCTACTAAATTGAAAAACTCCACAAATGCTACTTTTTTACTATTATTGTTATCGATCTGAGGAAATTCATTGAAGATTTTGAATTTTTTAATTCTGATACCTTTACCTGGCACATACCTTAGTTCACTTTGAAACTGACGTTTATGGTTTTCAAAAAATGCAGGCAATTGAGTGAAAATGTCCAAATAATATTCAAACAAGGTTTTTAGATGGGATTCTTGGAATTCAGGATTCAAATTGGATATTTTGGCCATATATGGAGGGTCTCTGACCACTGGAAGGGTCACTATTGAGTCATCTTCAACAGTTACTAACGAGATATCGAAATCATCGTCTGCCCAGGAATCGATGTTTCCAAACTCGTCATCGTTGAAGAAGTCGCTCAACGGCATAGTTTTTTTTTTCAAGGAGGCTGTAAATTTTCTAGATACGGGTCAGCATGTGTTTGCGAGGGACAGAATGTTTGCCTTGACAGCATGCAAAGCCCGATTTCTTCCAATGGTTCTGTTGTTAGTATTAAGAGTCTGTGAGACTATATTTGTATAAGCTACATACCCATGATGTTTGGCAATGCTATTTTGGCCACGCTTTTGTTATTCTATGTTTAGGACACCTCTGTTCTTTCGAATCCTGGATAATGTCACTTGGGATACTAGTTTGCTTGCTGGCTGGTACAGTATTCTTTGTGGATCTTTGGCCAATTTGGGGCAACTGCAATGCTTAATCTATCTAAATATCACTGAATTTGCGCTAATTTTGCTAATTTCCCTGAAATTTGCGTAAATGTTATTCAATTTTCCTGAATTTAGCTCACTGTGTCAAATCTGTCTTATCCTTTAAATAGTCTTTTGATTAAGTCACCTTTCCTTAAAAAGTTTTTTTTTGTTGTTATTTTATGGCTTGTTTTTTTTTCTTGTTTACTTGCGCAGCAAGATAAAAGCTAAAAATTCAACATGAATTTCCTAAAACGAACAATTGAATATTAGAAAAAGCTATATTAATAGAAATTGTAATACAAATGAATATATAATTAATAGATGTTGGGAAATGGAAGAATGATGGGTTGTCGTTGGTTGCTAGTTCTTGCTGAACAACTACTTGATATTGTAATATCAACACAGGGTAAAAAGTAGGCATGAAAAACTTACAAAATGCAAAAAAAACTTACAAAATGCAATAAGATACTATAAAATACTTTAGATAGAAAAAAACTAACGATAAAAGTCGGGTCTATTGATATTCAACCCGTATTCTAACAAAGCATTACTCAAATCGTCGGTTGTCAACATCAATTTCTCGATTTTCGTCGATGCACCACCTCCGCTGCTACCTGTGTTTCCTGAAGACTGGCCAGACGTCGAGGCCCCACCACTGGATCCGTTTCCTGCCAGCTGTTGCTGTTGTTGTTGCTGCTGCTGCTGCTGCTGCTGGTTGTTCACAAGAGCTCTTGCGCGGACCTGGGGGTTGCTACTGTTGTACACCGCATTGCTTGATCTGATACGCGAATATTCGTAAGCATCTGTGGCGATATCGCTGATAAATTTCTGGGTGGCAAGAGCCAATAGTCTTTTGATTTTGACATCTGAGCAATTCAACCCGTTTTTAGCTAAATAATAATCGGTTATGGCATCAGGAATCACTGGTGCGTATTCCCCGTCCAATAAATTGAGCACTTCTTTCAAAGATTTGTCCTTTCTTGTGACGTCTGGGAGTTCAAATAACGTCTCTAGAGGAATTGGTGGCTTTTTATCTTTGCTAGTCTTTTGTTTGGCTTGTTCTGCGTCTCTGACTTCTTGTTCGTCTAAGAGTTCTTCATCCACGTCTTCGTCGTTATCTGCCAAGTTGAAGTTCATCTTGAGAGTTTAAGTGTGACTGAATTGATTGTGATTTTATTAAATTGACCTTAATCCGGTGTATCTATTGTGTATTCAGCAATTATAATATCTTATCAAAAATTTGGAACAATTTTTTATTGAATAAATAATTAATCAATGTCTTACTAGCTATCTTGTTCAATATCTCATTCACTTTCTTTGGCTATTATTCAATATCTTATTGACTATATTAGTCTATATCTTATTCTATATTATATACTCTTTAATATTAAAAGCTTTTAATCACCGAAAATGAATAAAAAATAAAAAAAAAATAAAAAAAAAGAATCCGAGCCGGAACTTCCGGAACTGTATTCCCCGGCACGGAAACACCGTAATTTGAGTTTCCAGCAAGGTCTTCCCGCTACTAATTACTGTCACGGTCATTCCGTAGATAATTTTCCGTCATGGAAGTTCCGCAAATAATTCCAGTACGGACGTTCCGTTGACACTCTTCCATCACGGAAATACCGTACTTCAAACTCCGATCCGGTTTATCCATCAATTATTTTCCATCACGGACATTCCATCAATATTTAATTCCAGCTCGGCATTTCCGTCATTTTTCTGAAATTTCCGGAACTCCGTGCTTGGATATCCGGAATGCCGCATCGGTTACTAAATCATAATATCTGATGACATCAAGATACATTTTCATCATGAATATCATCATCCTGACATTATATCATCTTAATGCTATATATAACATATCCTGGTAATTTTGTCATCTTTTTCGGGCATCTGTTGTCAATTGTTTTTCTTTTCAAAATACCATTTACATATTGGCAACAACCTCTTTTCCAAAAAAAAAAAAAAATGAAAAAATTGGATCACCAGGCAGCGGGACATCCAGGTATCTACTTGGAGGAAAATGTCGTGCACAAGATTACCAACGACAAAGAGATCAAATTCTACGAAGATGTGTGTCTGGGCCATCCAGAATTCGCCGCGTGGATCCCCGAGTATCGAGGCACTATCCAGATAGGTATCACCGAGAAAATCAAGGCTCAAGCACAAGAAAACCCCGAATTGAAAGCCCAGATCCATCAGATGTCTCAAGCATTGGCAAAAAACCAATCTGCTCTAAATTGCGACTCAGAACTCTCAAAACCCATTATTTTGTTGCTGAATTTGCTAGACAAGTTCGTGAAACCAAGTATTATAGACATCAAACTCGGTAAACAACTCACAGATTTGTCTGATGAATCTATCACTCAAGAAAAACACACTCGTTTACAAAAAATAGCTGATTCCACCACATCTGGCAGTCTCCATTTACGTATCTGCGGCATGGAGCTCTTCAATGAACATTGGGAATCGGCAAACAAGGGATGTTTCCAAATAGACCCAAAATACATCGAAGAATCATCAGAAAATTCAAAATATGTCAAAATTGACAAATTTTTGGGAAGGAGTTTGTCCGAGACTAGTTTCGTTGAATGTATCAAGTTTTTCTTTTACAATAATCCCGAATTACCCATAGATTACAAGCAACACTTGGTCGAGATTTTGATTAAACGTTTGTCACTAATGTACAACGATCTCTTTGATCTACATGCAACCATGTTCAGTACTAGTTTATTAATTATTTATGAAAATGACTTGTCCTCTATAAACGCAAAAAAATGTATCGATGCCACTACGGGAGTCCCTTATTATGACGAACCGTTTACCAGTGACGAGTTTTTAGCGGATAGCGAGTCTGATGATAGCGATGACACTGACAAACTGCTGCTGCAGCAGCAACAGCAACACGAAAAACGGCTCTTGAGCAGTGTCAACATGATCGATTTTGCACACTCAACGGTGTTGCCGCAGGAAGCTGCTGGAAAGAGCCATGTCAATGGAAACGTGTTGGATGCCTTGGAAAACATGCTTGACGTCTTGAAACAGATCTCTTTCCCCTAAACATTTCTTGGGTGGCCCATTTTTTCAACGGCGACTGCAGTACGTCTATCTTGCCTCGAACTGCACCATACGCTTGGTTCTGGCCTTGTAGATCACTCTGTGCCCGCACTCCTTGCATCTGATCCCTTCGTTTCTGTTCAACGTGAAAACCGCAGCACAGGAAGCACAGATGTATTTGACTCCAAAACTGGCCACCGACGAGAATCCCCCCGCTGCTGCGTTGCTGTTCTTAGCTGAAATAAATCCTTCTCTGTTGTACATCCTTGGTTTTTCTGCAAATCTGTCCACTTTCTCCTTCTTCTTCGTCAATATTACTAATGTAGTAGTAGAGTCTCTTCTGATGATAGAGAATCATCAAATTTTAGAAAAACTTTCAAAAAATTAAAAAAAAAAAAAATTAAAAAAAACCGCGTTTCTCGGGCTCGTGACCATGAAAAATTGCCAAACTTGAAATATCCACTTTTGAATCAGAGATTTTGGCTTAACCATTGGTATTTGACGTGGAAATGGTATTGAAATCCACATTATTGGGCCCCTGAATGCCGTTTTTCTGGTCTTTGTAGCAGCTGTTCTCAATAGGGAACCTGGATTGTTGAAATATCGCAGCTTTTTCCCTGGAATTCCCCTGAAAAGGAGCTAATCGTCAAAACGTACCCCCTATATCAATAAGATTGTTCTCCAACCATTCCTTCTTTACTGTTCAATTTCTGGTTGTTTTCCGCTTGTTTCCCGTCAATGAGGTTCCTTTCGCTCAAATCCCCGCAACTAGTGTCGGGTTTTCGCACAAACAGCACATGGCTGAGGCATCTCCATACCAGCAGTCCACCGAGTTCGCAGAAGCCTCAGCAATCGCAGACCCCCCAAAATGGCTCGATCGCGCATCCTCCTTCGCTGCAAACCGATCCCATGGAGCTCTCTGATGAAGAAATACGGGACTTTGTGCCCTATGTAGGGAAAAAGTCCAAATACTCTAGAAGAATCGTGTCCTACCACTTGAAACAGAGAGACGACTCGAAATTCTTGAAAAGATCAAATATAAACCACCACAACATCATGACAGATTTGAAATTCGAGAAACAGCAGAAAAGTCTCAAGTTCGACTCGCTTGTCACAAATGAAATCTTGAAATCTTTAAACGACATCATAGATGTGGATTACATAAACTCAGGCTCATCTGATAACTACAAATCCTCAAAAAGCACAACGTTGTACAGTAATATGGGTTTAACAAATTCAAAAGATGATCTCAAATATTTCGACAACTACCATTACTATAAAGATATCCCAAAGCTCCCACAATATTTCACTCCTGATCAACTAGAGAAATACATACATTTTTTGACTCATTGCAACATTTACCATAAAAATTCCAGTCGCTCAAGTGGCTTGGTACCCAAACTCTTAAGGGAACTTGTCAACTTGAAAAATCCAAAGACTTGTCATTTGATAAGTAACATCAATATAATTAATGATTTAATATTCTTTTATTCGAAGAAAAATGATTTGAGTTCAATGCTAGAAACTTATTCCTTGATCAACCAATTAAAATTGAGTCCCGATATCAAAACATTCAATCTACTTTTGAATGTCATCAATTATTACAGAAAGTTGCCTCATAATTTCGAAAACCCAAGTAATTTGATCTTGAAATACTTGAAATTGATCAAATTGAATAATTTGAAACCAAACTTGGTAACAATCAACATGGTTTACAAATCTTTACCTGATTCAACCTCAAAGATCTTGTTATTAGAATTCTTGGAAAATAAGAATGTAAAATTAAACAAAACTTTTATAAGATGCATCATTTCCGATTTATGCAGTAAATTAGACATCCACAAATTGATAGATTTCTTAAATAATGACAAAACCTACAATTTCAAAACGATCGATTTGTTCAGTTTTAATGCCATTTTGAATAAATATTTGAAATCAGAAGCTCAAAATAATAAATTGGCAGATATTTGGAAATTCTACTTGAGTCATACCCCTATTTTTAAACCACATGTGTCTCATTTGAATCTTTTTTTAAACAATTTGAAAGAACAACCCGTTTTATCATTAACCGTTTTGAACCATTTTAAATACAAATTTCTTGTGACTCCAGATATCCAATCTTATTATTTACTAATCAGAAATACTGTTAAAGCTGGCTATAGTAATAATTGGCGAAAAGTGTTGAGAATCATTTATAAAGAAGCATTCGAAAAAACAAATGGGACTATTCTTTATTTCGCGTCTTACTGGTTACTAAGGGCTAGATCCTTTTCATTGACAGATGAAAATAATCCTGAATTTTTAAGATTTAAAGACCCTCTTACTGAAGAGGAATTGCAATTGCAAGCAAAGATTATCAAAAACTTGGTTATAGATGAGAAAACTAATATTTTGCATCAAAACTGGTTGAAGAATCCTAATCAGGATTATAAACAAACAGCATTACTCATTCAATCGATACGAAATAGTAAGAATTCTGTTAATCATGAAAGATTAGCCAAGAATTTTGATCATGAAAAAAATAAACAATTGTCCATTCATAGTAAAAGAAGATTCTATTCAAAGCTTATCAAACATCAAACATTGATGAAAGTTTATAGAAAAAGAATTCAAACACTTAAGTTAGGACCCAAAGAGTCTCTTGATAGAGAATTGAGTCAAAGATCACTTAAATAAGATCTTAGAGGATTCGATCATTGCACAATTTTTCTTTGAAAACTACATTTTATATATGTATATTATTCCTGTAATTATAAATAATAACCAAAGGTTCTTTTTTTTTTCCAATTGTTCGTAGATCATATGTTTGGAACTCTTCTATAATTTCATGGACTGGAATATACTTACTAAATCGACATTTGAGTTATCTTTACAGATGATCAGCTTTAGTAATCTTTTATTAGACAACCAAGAGTAATATGTTACACCGTGCAACAAAGAATCGACCAAATCATCACTTTTGGTCCTGCTATCTTCTTTATCATCCACGATCATATTGAAAATATCATTATATCGGCTGGCTGTGTTGTTGCATCCATTGTTCTTAGCTTTTTTTTTCAAATAGGTCTCCGAATTGAAATATTTTGAAATCTTACCAGAGATTTCCTCATTGAATTCGAAAGGCACACTGTGCGCTAGGTCAGGCTTGTTATTTAGCTTATCAATCCAATCGTTAACGATGTTTATTCTAGCGCTTTTGATTGATGTTTTGAGTGTTGTCGATGTATGTTTTTCATTTTGCTGAGACATCAACCAATAATTGCTCATCTTTTTGGGACTGGACGGTAATATTTTCAAATTGCTCTGCTTATTTAAAGAGTACAAAAAGGAATGTAGCATTATTTCCAACATATTAACTCGCAAAGTCCATTCAAGTACCTGACTTGATCCGGCGCTTCTGAATCGCTGCTGCTCGATCAATACCAAATCAATCTTGCATTTTCCATCAAGCAACGCTAAGTCTTTGCATAATTCATACACAACTTTAGAGAAATTGTTGGGGCTAAACAACGCTGATTCCTGTATTCCAAGATAGGAGTATTTGGAGATCAAGTTCACTTTGTTCCATTCCTCCACCACTGGCTTGGCCTTGAGGATGTCGTCGCATTTTGAAGGATACCGAAACTTGCAGTAGGAAAAATTCTTTATTCCTGGATCTATTGCCAATATGTTTGGTGTTCTAATGTTCGATCCATAGTTTACACAATTCTGTCCCTCATTATCGACATTATTCAAAGCAGTCAATATATTCGTCGCTACAGCGTGTTTGGTTCCTGATGAAGAAGTTCCGCAAAATGTAGCTAACGATTTGAGGACACTGGCCTTCTGTTTTAGTAAAACTTCCATTCACAAATAGTATTCACTTCTATTTTCTCCCCAAATCATGATATTCAACCGTTCTTATCCATTTCTCCACAACTTGACGTAATTATCTTCGTAAATATAATTCATATTCTGGTTTTTTAACTTTTTTTTTTTAAAAAAAAAAAAAATAATTCACTTTTTTATTTGAAAACACATGTAAAAAACATAAACAAAAGCAATATTCGGTTCTGAAAACCATCATCAAAATCCATATTCTTTTTTCAAATTTATGATCTATTTACGCATTTTATTCTATTTCCAACTCATAGAATAAAGATTAAAGAAGATTTTGCTATTTATTGATAAGTGAAAGACTAGATTTTATGTCTTTCTGAAAGAAAGTAGACGTGTAGATTGAATATTTAACAAAACAAGAGGACTGGATTCTTATTTTTTTAAAAAAAAGAATAAAAAACGAAATCCTCAAACACCAGGTAAAAGCCAAGTCTTAGAATATCAAATAACAAAACAAACGTAGTGAAACGAGCCTGTTCATTGCTGATTCCAAAATATTTGATTCATTTTGGCTTGCTACAAAGGTAAACCCATCTAACTCACGTATCTGAGAACCGTATTTGTAGAAGTAGCGCTAGATGATAGATTTGAAAGAGATTCCAAATTCGCCAGCAGAAGTATCGTCAAGCAATTATGAGTGCGATAGTAATGACAACACAAAGTTTTTCAATAACGGGTTTTACGATTCCTACTACATAAAGAAAAGCTCAAGAATCCCTACCCCACCACCAACTGCATCTTCTAACTTCCTTGGTATGGTCAAGTCTTCAGCAGATAGTCGTGGCGATTCTGCTCATAAAAATCTTATGGCTGGAATTTTCAATAAAATTAATCAGCCAGATTTTAACAAAAAATCACACAGCTTTCCACCTGTGGTTGAACCTATTGTGGAGCCTGTAGTTGTGGAAGACTGTTCGTTCAGCTCTACCAGAAGCCTAAAAATCCGGTCAGCGAAAAGAAGGCGTATAATTGACGATGACGATAGCTATAGCAATACCAATGATAAAGATATAAATGCTGGAAGTATCAGCCAGATAACAACAATCAGCAAAGTGAGAAGCCTAAGACGTCTCAAATCACTATTCTCCTTCATGCATAAAGCGAAACCAGAATCGAAAGCTGCCATAGATCATGATGAAGATTTTTGCAGCAACAGTTTTCTATCGTTCAATAATAACAGCAATACCAGTAGATTTGACGCTATGTCTTTCTCAACAGATTGCGAGGCAAAACTGAAATATTGCTGGCCATCTCCTTCAGAATGTTTATCTGGAACTACTTTGACCCAATCAAAAGAGAACAATAAACCAGACTTGAATGATTGTAATGATTCTATTATATCTGTATCTTCAGGAGTCTCAGCTGGAAATTTACCTAAAAAATCTAAAAACACTTTGTATTTATTAAATGGCAACTCTGAAAATGCCGCATGTACAAACTCTGATGAGTTGAAAGATCAAATTGCCAGATCATCATCATTATCATTCAGAAATTTCTTTTCATCAAATAGAAGTTCATCGAAAAAAAACATCACAAAAGAGAAGACAAGAAGAAAACATTTTAGAGACTTTTTCAAATTCAAATTTAAAAACGTTGACGACACAAATATACAACCGTTTGATTCAGTTGAAACTGATAATTTATCTACAAACTTGGATTCAACAAAGAGAAAATCTATTAGAAAGAAAATATCAACTTATTTTTATAATAATTCAAGATTAGGTAGTGTCTCGAATCTTGAAAATGAAAATGATAACACAACTATGAACTCCTCTTGGAACCCTGAAAACTTAGATAATCCCTACGATATTGCCGCAAATAACAGTAGAATTTCATTGAGAGACATCATTCCTGAAACCTTATTAAAAGATGTTGACAATAATTATGATTCAAGCCTAACTGAAAAAATCAATCAAGATAGTTATAATGAAAAAGGTCACTGGAATGGGAAACCTCTAGATCATGCAGGAAATATCAATAAAAATAAAATGATTTTCAGTAACCCTTTCAATTGTGAAATATCGGATACAAAAGGCTTTGATAATGACGAATCATTCAAGAGAAAAATCGAAATAAGCAAACTTGTATTTGAGTTAGACAATTTCAGTGTCAACAAAAATTATCAGCGTCAACCAAATGATGATAATGAAAAGTCTTCAAGCGCTATGTTTTTCAGTTCCCCGAGTTTTGAGGAAGAAGAAAACGCTGTCAAACCAGTGATAAACAATTATTCAAACAGAATCAGTATAAGTAAATTTTAGCATTGTTTCCAGTTATTAAAAATTTCAAATTATTTAAAAGCTCTTCGTAGTCGAATATATGTCTTTTTTTAGAGTCCAAATATGTACTATCGATAAGAATCACTTTAATTTCACTGGCTTTCAAAGTACTATTTTCGTCCTTCAATATTTTCACTATTCTATTAGTGGTTGATGCTAAAATTCTTGATCTTGTAGTTTTCAATTTTTGCAAATCATCCTTCAACTTATTTTTTTTGATCAACTTAATCGACGAATTGGTTATATCCTTGGTAGATCTATGTATATCACAAGCTCTTAAATTGGAAGATGATAGAATCAAAATGAATTTTCTGACAGCTTCTTCATCATTTGCTTCCTTTTTCTGAGCATCGGCTTTCTTTTTCTTTTTATCTGTTGTTGGAGCAGCATTTATTAATTTTTTGAAATTGTACTCGATGAAATTTTGCAAATTACTCAAATTACGTTCTTTATCCCAAAACCCTGTGTATTTAATGCTGGTCTTAGGAATGTACATTTCGCTCAATTCCAATGAGGATAAATCTGGATTCAACATACGGATTTTAGTCGCAAAAAAATCAGAGATTCTGTCATTTGATTGTTTAGATATCGAGAGCTTTTGTTCTACATCGTACTCCATCTTCTGTTTCTTCTTGTTCACCAACTTTTCGTCTTTTGTCTTTCTTTTCTTGTTTTTGTTTAAGTTTTGCTCTTCTTTTTCCTGCTCTTCTGCGTTCTCTTTTACTATTTCCGTAGTTTCTTCACCCGATGGCTCATCGAAAGCTTCATTCGAGGATCCTTCAAACTCGTAATCCAATCCGTCATTCAAATCATCGGCGTAGTCACTCATCTTTCAAAATATTACTCTCGGCAGCAGTCCTATATTGTCCTTTGATCTTTTCTATCTTTAAGATCAATAAAATTGTTTTAAAATTAGATGAGATTCTTCAAGATGATCTATTTTTTTTATTCTTTTTTTTTTTTATTTTTTTTGCAGACATCTCATGTATATACACCGTTTTTTTAACTTTTTGGCTTATAATACGTCAAATAATGACGATTTTGAATCATCTTGGACCACAATCGGAAGTTCTGAGGTAAATGGGTCCCGGATTTGTGGATATCTTAGTTCAGTATGGCTTGAAGAATGACGTATGCGTTTGTTTCTTCTATGTTTCCATATTGAATATAGGTTCTGCGTTTTCTGCAGTATTGCATATAGGCAACCATGATCCATTTCAAAATCAGGAGCCAACAGACACTTATCTACCATCATGGTTGAAGCCAGGCAACCTTTTCAACTTCATTTTCACAGACTTGATGCCAATGTGGTATATCATCGGGGTATCTTTGATAACCGCGTGTGCACGATTTGGGTGGCAGACTGTCGACCCTGACGGAACCCAACAGCCAGACTGGAAAAAACGCATGACTAGGCTGCTGAAAGTTATCGGTAGTTGGATATTGTTCGTTGGTTTGAAAAAATCTGTCTCCTCCATCGTTCACTTCAATATGTCTGGCCACTTCATGACCCTAACTTCTGCAAGTATATCTTTGATACTAGAATATCTTCTCTACGACGAAACAGACCACGACTCTGCGCCCAAATCGTTGGAGCTCTCTACTAAGCTATATGTCACTGCGATCCTAGTTATTTGGTCTTTTGTTTTACTTGTTACAAGTGTATTTTACCACACATTTCCTGAAAAGATCGTGGGTCTAGGGCTTGCTTTCTTGTCTTTGTATGGCATCTATTCAACTGCTTTTGACTTTTCCCCACCAGTTCAAGATGAAACATCAATGGTTTAGTCTACTAGTATATTTTTTTCCCCCAATTACAAAGTACGTTCATTCTTATTTTCAATATATTGTAGATTCATTTTACTGTAAATTTGTAGTATTTATAAAGAAAAACCAGATCATGACTTTCTTTTTCTTCCTATAAAAAAAAACTGTATGAAAAATAGCCAATAATAGAAACCTTATATTTCTTTACTTCTTGTATTTCTTGTAATTAGTATTATAAAATTTATATATGCCTCTACTAATTGAACAAGGGAACAGTCTTGAATACCCAGCTCGATGCAATATGATGAATTGGACTAAAATCTCAAGAAAGCTTCAGATAAGATCATTTTCAAGATTTCCAGGTCTCAAAAACGAGATCAGCAATTTACAATTCAAGATCCCAAAAGTGACACAAAACATCCCCAATAATAGAATATTGCGTAGAATCACAGACACAAACAACGGTCCTAACGAAAAATTATACGAATGTTCCACATTTACAACATGCGAATCTTACAATTTGTCCAAGGTCATTCAGATATTGCACTCCAAGGGCTACAAAGAGGCTAATTTTCTTATACCCGAAGAAGCAGTTCATTTAAATTTCCCAAATTATGATGATAGAACAGAGAATCGCTCCTCAGAGCTCAAATCAGATATATTTATATTAAATAATGGCTCGGTTGTTGGATGGAACTTTTCTGAAAGTTATTTGGAAAAAAACTTTTTAAAATTGATAAAAGAAGCTGAAGTCAAACCGTATCCTCTCATTGAAAGCGAGGATCTTGACTACATATTGAAAACTAGCAATGATGAATCATCTGAAGAAACCTCCAGCAGCGGAATGATTCAGGATGTGATTGTAATTGATTGTAAATCTCGATCTCAAATGTTGTTAGATAAAGCCGCTTTTTCCTTTGGTTTAAGCAGATCTACAAAATTAGCAATCCTTGAATCTTTACTAGAGCAAAAAGTTCGGGATTCCAAAATATATTCAGAATCTTTCAGTAAATTCACAAACTATAACTATAAAAAAAGAAACAGAAGCTTGAATCTTATTGGAAAATTATTGTTGATCAGAAGTGACTTAAATCTCAACTCTGGATTAATTGAAACACCTGATCTATATTGGAGTGAGCCTAGGTTAGAGAAGCTCTATAAGCAGATTTCAAAAAACCTAGATATTGAACCAAGAATAGAAATATTAAACAAAAAGTTAGACTATGCTACAGAAGAAGCAAGAACAGTTCTCTCTGTCCTCAATGACGAAAAAGGATCTTATCTTGAATGGATTATCATATATTTGATCATGGTTGAGGTCTGTTTTGAATTGTTCCATTTTTATGAAAAATATGTCGAAAAAACCAAAGACAGTAAATAACTCATCCTTTCCAGCCTCAATATTCTGCTTGTAAATAGTTTCAAAATATCATTTATATATATGCAAAAACACTGTCTCTTAATTCTTCTACTTTGTAGCCGTAAAGATTGCAAAAGAGAAAGGAAAAAAAAAATCGCAGCTCTTGGTTGATCCAGTATTATACTTGCGCAAGCAATTTCAATATCCAATTATTCATTTCTTTTATAGTATTAGGTTTATTGGGGAAACAATGATTACCTTGGTGTCGCAAAATAAGTTTATTTTTCACAAATTTCTCACAGAATTGTAAAAATTTATTATTATCTATAACTGTATCATACTCACCTATTAGTACTAAACTGGGTGTAAGAATAGGCTTTTGGAATTCTTCAAGTTTCACGAATCCTGAGCTGAATATCATAAACTTAAACTTGAAGCAGTCTTGTGTGGACTGTAACATTGCTGAACCTTGGGAGAATCCCACCAGCCCAAAAAAAGGGCCATTCTCGTTTATATACTCATTCAAATATTTTATTGAGTCATTCAAATCAGTGGAATCTGAATACCATGCCTTCAAACAGAAATGGTTTTCCTCAACATCTTCAGATTTTACAGAAATTGGTCCATTTGGAAAATAAAATTTCAAGGTATACTTTGGTTTTTCTTCATACAATTCATTGATCATCATCTGTAACAGTTCTTGAAATCTGTGTGTCTTGAATTTGAAAATTTCACCATTCATGGCGAATCCATGTAGCATCAATATTTTAAGTTCTTGGCTCATCTTATTTTATCGGAAACAGCTGGGTTTTAACTTGTTTGGAATTGATATCAAATCTATGTTATACTCAGGCTTTGCTGTATTTTTTCAGTATCTCTTCTTACGAGACTCATTACCATGACTTTATATAGGTTTTTGCAATATAATATTACTGCATAGATTACTTTCTTCTTTTTTTCTGCTGCATTTCGCTCGTAAAAAAATTCAACATGAAATACCCAAAACGGAAAGTGAGTATGCCCTTTAAACATGTTTAGCTTCTATTTCGCTATTTACATCAAGCATAGAGACTTTATATACTGTCAAGTAAATACAAAATGATAACAATAATATTCAGTTTGATAAAAACTATATGAAATCACTAATGAATGATTCTTGTTTATGCTAAACAAAAAAAAAATAAAAAAAATAAAAAAAGTAAAAAAAAATTAACAGAGATGATTATAAATAACAGATAACAAAAAGATGATTTAAAAAAATTAACAAACAGCAAAAAAATAAAAATGTTAATAATCAATAAGTAAATCTTAAAATTAAAAAAAAAATTCATAAATTCATAAATTGTACATTATAATACATTCAAGACATTAATTACATCTTCTTTGTCTGTTTACTGTTATCATTGGACCTTCGCTACCTATAATATTGCAAAACGCCGTTGACTGGAAACAGGCTTGCATTGTCCCTAGAGTTCATTTGCCTATTCTTTTTCCTTTAAATAATAAATGCAAAATTATTTAAATAGGTTGTCAAGCTCTGCCAAAGAAATATCTTCAGGATTTCCAATGTCTTGACCAGCAGCTAAGAATCCATTATTAAAAGCAATATCGTTTGGTGCTAGAGCATGTAGAGCGGCAGCACGCAAAGAAGCCGCAGCAGCTAATACAATTCCGGGACTTTGACTGCTGTTTACAAAGTTCTTAGGAACTCTTGGAGCAGCAGCAGCAGCTGTCAAATTGTTAAGCTTCTTTTTTTTAGAAGGTTGTTCCATGGATAATGTAATATCGAGAGAATCATCAATTCCATCCATGAAATCAGAACCATCAAAGGACTTAGTTTCTCCGTGGTTGTTAAATTCTTTCGAGGATGAGACTGAAGGAGATCCTGTTGTTGCGCTTCTCTTATGGTTGCTAACCTTACTGGCAGACAAAGTTGGTTCAACTGAAGGTGTAAGCTTTTCCATATCAGGATTGAATGGAATCATTAGCGGTGTGACTTTCATTGAAACTGCTGTTGCACTAGACAGATTAGAATTTG
This sequence comes from Saccharomycopsis fermentans, assembly GCA_002564245.1. Lineage (NCBI taxonomy): Eukaryota > Fungi > Ascomycota > Saccharomycetes > Ascoideales > Saccharomycopsidaceae > Saccharomycopsis > Saccharomycopsis fermentans. The sequence continues at coordinate 1,653,044 of JNFW01000001.1, forward strand.
TCTTGCCTCTGCTGCTTCCAGAATACTTTGAATCACTATCAACCAATTTTCTTTGATCAAAATTGTCTTTCGCATTATTATTAATCAAAATATTTCCAGAAATAGCAAAATCACTAGCACTGAAAGACATTTTCTTTGTCTTTTTGCTACCGATCCAGTCACTACTAATTAAAGAAGTGGTACTATTGTCATGAGTCATATTTTGATTCTTGTTGAAACCAGTATCATTACTGTTGTTTTTGTTTCTTTTACCTTCATCAAAAGATGCAGCCAAAGAAGCTGTCTTTGAACCTCCATTTTTGTCGATGGAAGCTGCGGCAGCTAATTTTTTAGATTCGGCCTTGTTTTGGAAACTTTCTTCCAAAGATTTCATAGCAGCTTTGGCATGCACATCAAAATCATCAGTTAATATACCACGGTAAACGTAAACCATTCTCTTTGGAGAAGTGTCTGCCCATTCTCTACTTAAGGCGTACGTTAAACTTTTATCACCTTTTTCGATCCTTTTAACATACGCATTTAACTTGGCACTGACCAAATTAGAGGTTTTGCTAGATAGTTTAGCAGTTTCTGGATGCTTTTGCAATAAAATATCACAAATTTGCTTCACTGTCATTCCTTTACCGTTTGCGTCAAAGTCAAATAGTATTTGGAATATGGTGAATAAAACATCATCATCCAAAGAAGCGTGCTTCTCAGGTCTTGGTCTCTCTCCAGTAACTGGAATAGTAGTAGATATACCTGTAGCAGCAACGTTTACTTTTGCTTGTTTCTTTTCCTTGTTTTTGTCCACGTTATACTTCTTCTTTGGTTTTTCTGCTGTTGTTGTGGCAGTTTTTTGAGACTTAGAAGGAGTAGCAACATTTGAGGACGGTTTGGACAGATCAGCTTTACCTGAAAAACTGGAAGGAGATGTGGATGGAGATTTACTCACTGAGATCTTTGATGCACTGCTATCAGCAGTGCTAAAAGGTGTTACATCTTTTTTAACCAGCAGTTTGATTGTAGATGATGAAGAGGTAACAGTTGACAGAGATTTCAAATCTTGCAACAGTACTTTAGTCTTCGAGTCTTCCAAGGAAATTGATGGCGACTGACTTCTGGAAGCTGCTGAGCTACTATGACTATGGCTATCAGCTGAAGTGACAGATACAGGACTATTAGGCGACATCAGGCCCCTAGGGCTGCTTTGACTAGTAGTACTTCCATCATTTTTGCTTGGAGAAGAAGCAGTAGAAGCCAACTTTGCTGAGTTTGCATGAAGGTCATTAAACGCGTGAGAAGTGTGGTTTTCAACTAGAGCCATGCTGGAAGTTATTGATCTTGCTAATCTAAGGTTATTGCTTTTTTTTTTATTCTATTGCAACTGTTTTCTTCAAAAAAAGAAGTACAGTATGTTATTGGTATTAGGAGGGCACCTCTAAAACTCCTATTTTTTTAGAAATCTATTCTCATACAACAGCTAAACAAAATGCATTAATAAATTGATTCATTTTTGATTTAATAGTTTGGTTATGGAATATTTACTTACTAGTTGAGTGGACTGTCAAAAGATAATGATGAAAAAACTTGAAGTTTTTCTCTGCTTTTTTTCAGTTCCATAAACAACAACTATGTGTAATATTTCTTTCCACTACTGAGTTAACAGCAACGGAATTCTTCTGAAGAAGGGAAATATACAAGCGAGAAGTCAAATTACTAATAGACAAATGAATAAAATCTATCAGAAACACACCGTTAAAAACAAATATATTGGAATTATGTGGACAAAGAATGATACTATTATAAGAGAGAAAAGAAATAAGAACCGATGATGGGTATGAAATCTTATTTCTTAGGACTCTGTATAAAAAATATACTGTATTCTTTAAATTTCACGAATTCCTCAACTTGTTCGTAGTGAGATTTACTGATAAATTTTGCAATTTATCTATTAATGAAATTTGAATGAGGGCTTTTCGTGTTATTTGCTTTTTTCTGGAGTTTTTTCCTTTCTCTTAGAAAGATATCAGGAAAGAAAACTTCAAAAGTGACAAAGTAACACAACTATATAAAAGAGCTTATGATATTGGTATGGTTTTTTAGAATTTCCAAAAGAATATTGCAAATAAGTGTAAGAGAAGCAGGAGAAGCAGGTCTGAAGCATGAAAAAAACTAACTTTTTTTTTTTTTTTTTTTTTTTTTTCTTCTTTGGTATTGTCTAGGATATGCCAACACCAAGAGACAGTGATGGCTCCGAGTAGATCAAAGGAGGGGCAGTGTATGGTGGCTTCAAAGTACTGTCGAGGATGTAGTTGTAGATCTTGATGGCAAGAGCCCAGAGTTTTCGGGGGGGAGCTTTTTGATTTTGATTGCATGTGTCAATGCTTACAGACTGTCTCGAATGCCAGGTTTACGATCTGGAGGCTCTCTAGTAGTTCCTGAAACGAGAGGATTGTGGGGGAAATGAGGAATTTACTGGTAAAATCTTTGGGTTCAAGAAACTCTGGTGACAGAGAACATATCCTGGAAAAAAAGCCATTGGGAAAATGTCAAAAAAAAAAGGATCTTGGGACAGCCCAAAGACTCCCAGTCCCCTTTGGAGCCCTTTAGGGGATTCTACAACACTCAATTGTCTACAAATAGCTGTTTTTCGCGAAAGATCTGGTGGGTTTTCCCAGCTTTTGCCAACATCTCTCGGTTTTTCACCCCCAAATAACCTGGATTGCCTGTATTGATATCTCTCATGTTAGAATCTTGCTGATGTCTTTTTCTTTTTTTGACAGGGCAGTTGATTTATGCATGTAGGATCCATCTGAAAATAGTTAGGCAGCCCTGCACCCCCGCTATTTTTACTTTTTTCTGTTTTCTTTTTTTGTGTTTGGATTCTGTTTTTTTTTTGCGTGATTTTCAACTTTGCTATCACATCCATACACCGTTACTCATATAATTCACAGCTAAACAATAGCATTTTCTGAACAAATTCAATCAAGACACTAGCGGTAGATAGTATATATAGCTATGTTTACTAGCGGATCAGACGGGGCTTATTGTAGAAGCTGGCAGCATGAAAAGAAACTGTCAAAACTTCGAGTGTTCATAGTGTATGGGTTTTCTAATTTGACTCACACCGTTACTTTTGTCCATTATTGTAAAAATTGATATAGTCACGTGATTTTATATTGCCCTGTGGATTTCCTCGTGACCTAGTTCTGATCTTGAATTATAATTCAAATCTACGTCATCAATATCCACCCACAAGGCTGAAAGTCCATGTATCAATTTTACTCAAAATGTGATTTTCTACAACAGTTGAGCAGTTAGAGTTAATTGTATTTTCATTTATTAGTAAATTGCAGAAACATTTTGCTCGGCAAAATGATAAAAGAAAATAGAAAAAATCAAATAGTTTGCGTAGCACAATTACCAGCTAAATCACAAGCTAAATCACAAGCTAGATCAAAATTACAAGTAGGCTTCTAACAACTTGATGACATCTTCAGCACTGGTAGAAGATTCGATCTGGTTAGCGTAGACACCGTTGATGACTATGGTAGGTGTGACATGCACAGAGAGTTGTCTATGGACCTTGACAAAGTATTTCAAATCAACAGTGACCTTGTTCTCAAGATTCTTGTAAGTCAGCTCAGATTCATCCTTATCGCGAATGTAAAGCAATTCGTAGATTGCCTTAGGGTCAACATCAATGGTCTCAGCAGCCAACTTGGACAATCTCTCATAGATCTGGTTTCTCGTCAAATTGACGACTGCGGTCTCGAAAAAGTCTGTTTGGTTCTCAAACAAGACCCTAGCGTATTTCAAAGATTGTGAAGGCTTCAATTGGTTGACAGCTAATAAGGATTCTGCAGCAAATTGGGAAGAATGGTGCCATGGTTGTGGAACAGGCTTGAGGTTGAACAGAAACTTTCCTGGGTATTTCTCTGCGATTGCTGGAATCACTTCCTTTTCCCACTTCAAGAAAAGCTTCTTGGAGTATGGACACACAAAGTCGACAAACATATCGACATTGTTGGTAGCAACAAGGCCGCTACTGGATGCTGTAGTAGCAAGCTGGTTGAAGTTGATAAATTTTGGAGCAACTGCCATTTTTTGTTGAGTAATTTCCGATATAGTGGTTCAGAAAAGTTATTTATTGTTTGCAATACAGGTTCTCCGATTGGAAATTATTAACTTGATGAATATTTTATGGGGACAATGGCCCTTTTATACTTAAAATAGTAAATTATTAAGTCGGATATCAGAAATTACACAATTAAATGAGAAAATGACACCTTTTTTGTACTTATCACGTGTCTCGCGTGACACACTCCAATTTTCACGAGAAAAAGATTTCAAAAAATTAAATGTTTCATGAAAACGCGTCATCTACTCACTTAATTTTCACGCGTCAGTAAATATATGGAGGTTTGAATCATCTGGGAATCATCAATGGAAACAGATATTCTCCAACTATTGTATAAGGATTCGTGTAACATTCTAGCTTATCTTTCGGTTTTTATTCCAGGCTATCTCTCGAGTGTTATTCTGGTTTTATTTCAGGTGTTATTCTGGTTGTGTTTTGGATCCAATATCCGAGTTCCTTCTATTTCTTTTTGTGGTGCTTACCTGGCCTAAAGTTGAAAACAAAAAGTGGTGATCCAGAAAATACAGAAACCATGGAACTAGCCACTATAGATGATGCGCAACAGCTCCAAATGAGCTTGAACAGCTCAGAACAATCTGCTGATATAGACTCGGTACAGATTGTGGTGTACACTCTTTCCCGTTTGGCAGACGACTACCTAAATCAAGCCCATGCATTGGATGTGGCCAATTCACCTGCAAATGTCGACCAGTACAACTTGCTATTATTTTCCAGCATCAAAATATACACTTCCATTCTCTCTAATAATTTGAATCTTCCCGCAACCACTGAAATCTCACTCTATCTAAGATTGGCAGAGATATACCATCAAGAAACTGATAACTATGAAATAATGGAAAACTATCTAAACAAAGCGATCACAATTTCGAAGCGTACCAATAACTTAGATCTACAATTCAAAGCCGAATTCTTGCAGGCTCTCATACTGATAAATGGCAATTATAAAATAGGATTAAAATACCTAAATTTGAAAATAAAAAATTTTAAAGAGTTACAGCTATTGCATTGGATCAAGATATTCGAGTTTCTCAAAATCTTGCTATTGATAAACAACGATGCAAAATTATCACTCAGTCTATTGAATAATTTTAATGTCAACAATAAGGGTGAGAATCAATTCGAGATTTACTGTCTTTTGATCCATGCGAATCTTCATTTATCTTTGAATCATTTGAGCGACTGTCGTAAAATATTGAATATCTTAGAACCTAGCTTTGTCAACGGTGACTCTGATAATAAACATTTTTACTCGATGTTCAAACTTATCGATTTAAAGTTGAATATAGAAATAAAGAATTACTACAAATCTAAACTCCTTATAAACGAACTCAATAAGTTTATAGAGCATAATTTTAACAAATGGAACTCCAATTTCTCTATTTTGATTCCCTTACCGATAAATTTGAATAAATTATCGAATTTCACCTTTCAAATCAAATGGTTTTCCATCGAGGAATTACAAATTATCTTATGGTTATTTTGTGGAATCTTCAACCTTTACAATTATCACAAACTGAATAAACCATACAAATATCTTCAAATGTCTCTACGAATGCTAGATGCTTATAGCTCAAAAGTTTTGCTCCCAAAAAAACATAAAACATCTTCAAATAATAAATCTGATATTTCATTAAACGACTTGGATTTGAAAATTTTCAAACTAAAGTACCTAAGATTCCAAATTCTTTATTATTTATCTTATTACGAATTGTTAACCGAGAATTTGAGTTTTTCGAATTCCAAATTAATGGCGTTACAAGATTTATTAAATGAACTTCCATCACATTATAAATCGATTTTGAAGTTTCCTTTTTTGAAAAATGTGTATTTATCTGCGTTAATTCATCAAAATGAAGGTAAATTACAAGCAGCTAAGAAATTGTATTTAAAAATTTTGAGTACTCCGAATTTAATTGATGATCAACCAGTCAATGAAAATGAATCATCCCCTGTGATCTCTCGCAACTTCTCATGTTTGTTTTACTTAGGTATCAATAAATTCTCAGTGATCCAAAACAACCAACTATTCATATATTCTAGTTTGAATTTATTGTTCATCTATCTTCAAGAATTGAAAACTTCGGTGGATTCAAAAATTATAGAATCTTTGACCATTGAAAGAAATGAAGTTTTGAATAATTTAAAGTCCTTGGTCATGAACTGCGACGATGAACTTGTGCAGAACACTGTGGACCTAGTATTATCTTTATTCAATAATTCAAATGACTTGAAACCTGAGGACCACGGAGACTCTATAAGTTCTAGTGAGGTAACTACTGGTTCTCATATAGAATCTTCGGGAGACACAATGGCTCTCAGCGAAATTCAAAACACCCGTAAAATACCAGAGAGAATGAATATTTTATTATACGACATACTATTCAAATTGATCCATCAAAGAAACCAAGCTACCACCATAATGACCAAACAGCAAGATTTGCTAGATGCTTTCAAAAATAGTAAATTATCTAAAAACTTAGCTATTCGATACTTCACAAGCTTCCAATTATACGAAATTTACAAAAGCTTTGACGATCCATTGGCAGATAATCAGTTTGAAAAAACCAAGAAATTGGAACAAGATCTTAACACCATGCTTTCTGGCTCAGATATGTACGTTTAAAAGCTGAAACTAAAGTACATAAAGAACAGCAAAAACCATAGAGTACTACGTTCAAACTATTCAAGTCAGTTCGCTAGAATATTATAGACGAATGGTTTCACTTATAGAATTGAAAAAAAAAAAAATTGGGCAAAAAATGAAAGCAGAACATAGCTGTAGATGCCACAAAGGCTAAGTAGTACTGTATGCAGCGCATCTTCATCTGAAATAGTCAAACTCTCCAGACCATTATTATTCAATGAGCTGTGTAAACTCCAATATTGATATCAAACTAAGTTTGCATATGACATAGTTGTTAGGTTATGAGCGTGCGCCCATAAACATGTTCGTAATCACCATGCTTCTTACTTTTAATTAATATTTGGTAACACTGAGTCTGATTGTCATATTTCTAGGATTAATTGTCGAGTAGCAAGTGTCAACTATGATCCGAAAAATAAGAATCCTCAATAGAACGAAACAAAGAGACCGCTGATATTTTATTTGGATGAACTTATCTCAGTTTCGTTGACCCCAATTGATTTTTTTCCGAATCTTTTACCCTAAAATCTGTGGAAATGGGAAGTGATATTTTCAGTATTGAACCAGTCCAGTTACAGTTCAGTTTGAACAACTTGAAAAGTTTAAAGGTTGCTGGTAACATCCTCGTTCTTCTTACATTAGAAAACCAAATAATTCGTTTGAACTTGAAAAATCCAGAATTGGTAGATAAATTCAAGATAAAGGATAAAATTAGAGACATATATTTGAATGATGAATACCTTATTATTACAACATACCAGAATGCACATTATTATTTAAATAATCATAGCAGCACTATTCATTTGATCACCAAACTTAAGAACGTTTCGACCAGTTTCATTTATTTCTACAATAAATCTTTAGTTTTGATTGGGACAGAAAAAGGTGAGATTTTTCAGTTTGTTATAAATAAACATAAATTAAATAATTCATCTTTGAATCTAGTCTGGACAAATCCAATCAATCAAAATAATATTAGCTTGATTAGTGGAATATATTATCACAACAATCTTCTATTCATAATCCAGAAGAACGATATCTTCTACTATGATAATTTATTCAGCCAAAAATCAACCCCAGATTTTAAGTTATTACTAAATACCAATTACTCAGACTACGAGAATTTCGAAGCATTTGATGATTACAATAACTCATGTTTTTTTTCTAGTCAGAAGGATTTTGCTTGGCTAATCAAAAATGGAATCATTTTTACAAATTTGAAAGACAAAAAAGATTCATCAAAGCCTAGTAAATTGATGGATCAACTCAATTACTTATTGAACATTCAGCTCTCAACTAATTTAATGTCCGACCAATCAGTCGCTAAAGGTAAAAGTATCATGGTAACAGAATATCACCTAATTTACCTAAATGATAACCACTTAACAATCGTGAACAAATTAAATTATGAAATTATCTTTGATGTGAATCTACCATTACTTGTTCCAAATGAGAGCTTCCAGGGACTTAGTAGTGATAATAATACGTACTGGATATATTCCAATTACAATATATACGAATTGGTTATCAATAATGAAAGCAAAAATATTTGGAAACTTTATTTAGAGAAAAATGAATTTGAAGAAGCAAAAAACTATACCAAGAATTCGGCAAATCTAGATTTAATCAACTTAAAATATTCCAATTATTTACTCATGAAAAAGCAATATTTAGAAGCCTCCAAAATAATTGTTCAAACTTCTGAATATTTTGAATTTGCTTGTTTAGATTTATTCAATGATAAAAAGGGTCTACTAAATTATTTAAAGTTGAAGTTGGATTTGATTGATAATCAGAATTACGTGCTACAAAAAATTATAATCTCCAGTTTGATCTTAGAAATATACTTGGAGCAAATTGTTCTGGCTGAAAGTGAAAATGAATCTAGCGTCCTACAGGACGATCTAAAACTTTTCTTAACTAAGAACAAAGAATCCATTAACAAAGATATAGCTTATCAAATTTTCCAAAACTACAACTCTATGGAAATTTTGTTGTTTTTTGGGAATCTTATCAATGACTATGAATTTATATTGAAGTATATGATTAATTTAGAAAAGTACAAAGAATGTTTGAAAATTTTGACCAATTTAAATGACTATAAGATGGTGTACAAGTATTCTAGTATTTTGTTAATTAATGAGCCATCAGAGACAATTTATTTGTGGGTAGAGTTACATCAAAAAATTGACTGTGAAAAACTTATTCCTGCGATTATAAATTACAATAAAATCAAAAATAATATTAATAGCGATGATTTGCAGCAAAATTTGATTATCAAATATTTGAAATTTTTGATATTTGATCAAAAAGTAGAGAAAAACATAATTCATAACACATATCTATCTATTATTATATCTAAGAATTGTGAAATGTCAAAGCAGTTTGTTTTGGAATATTTCGAAAGAATGGATACCACTGGTGATGTTCAGAATAACTCAGAAGGAGGTATATATTTTGATCCTGATTACGTTTTAAGACTATTACTCCGGTTCAAACAAATTGAGCCGGCTATTCATCTTTATTCGATGGTCAATGATTTTGAATGTTCTATCAGACTAGCAATTGAGCATAATTTGATAGATTTGGCATGTTTAATAGCTGATAAATCTTTCAATAAGATCGATAATGCCTTGCGTAAAAAAATATGGATGGAAATATCAAAGAAAATGATTCAAAGATTTTTGTTCAAAAAGCTCTCTTTAGACGTAACTGAGTCGAATGCTGAATGTTTGTTGGATTCTAAGTTGAACGATGGTAAGAATATGGATATTTTGAATAAACATGACGATGATTTGCAAAAACTTCTAGAGTTTTTGCTTGGAAAATGTGATTTATTAACTATCCAAGATTTATTACCACTATTTCCAGAATTCCAATCTATTAATAATTTCAAAAAGGAAATCATTAAAAGCTTAGAGAATTATGGAATCAAACTAAATCAATTAAACTCATCCATTCAATCATCGATCAAATTTAATGAGAACTTGGTTGAAAATTTGAAAGAATTACAAAATTCCAGGCATTTCTTGGTGGATGCGTCCAATTATAACTGTGAACATTGCAAGCTTCCAGTTGTTTTGAAGAAGTTTATTTCATTTCCTTGTCATCATAATTTCCATATCGATTGTATCTTGAACTTAATATTGCACTCAAGAAACCAGAAATTCTACAAATTGAAGAAGCTGATCACATCAATTTTGAAAAAACACCATATCTCTTCTAAAGCTAGTAACGGTAAAATAAAAATTGGCAGTAACAATCCAGCTTTGATAAAGGACTTGGAGCCATTATTGTGTGAAAAATGCTTAGTTTGCAATGATGCAAATATTGATTCGATTGAAGAAGGTTTTGTAACATCTGATAATGAGAAGTTGGCTGAAGAATGGGAATTATGATTTTTCTTTTCTCTTTGTTTCTCATCATGAGCAAATCTTGAAATTATTGCTAATGATAGGTATCATTAATAATCAACCCTTTTCAACTGTTAGATGAAAAGAATACGTTTCTTTGTAGATAAGCAAAACCCAGTAGTCAAGACCCTGGATAAAAAGAGTTTGTTTTGATTTTGTCACGTGGATGTCACGTGTAATGTTTTTTTACTATGGTTAATTTTGGTCTTGGTTTTTCCTCTTTTTTTTTGTTTGGTTTTTCTTCAGTCTCATAATTGACCTATGTAGCAGGCACATCTTCTTGAGATGCTGATAATAGCATATACTGTTTTTGAGGCTCAAAAAGTGTAATAACGACAGGTTCAGAAAACTGCCATTGGATAAAATAATGACTGTGGGTATTCCTGTGAAATTGCTTAGTGAAGCACAGGTAAGTAATAATTTCTTGATAAAGAAAACAACACAAACCTTTTCGAAAAGCACGCATACTGACATATTGATATTTAGGGGCACGTCATCTCTGTTGAGTTGAATTCTGGGGAGATATATCGCGGGAAACTAATTGAATCGGAAGACAATATGAATATTCAGCTAAAGGACATTACAGTAACGGCGAGAGATGGTAAAAGCAACCACTTGGATCAGGTGTTTATCAGAGGTTCCAATGTGAGATTTTTCCAAGTGCCAGACATGTTGAGACACGCCCCAATGTTCAATCCTGTGAACAGCAAGCCGCCAGCACCACCAGGAAGATCTACAAGAAGATGATATACATGTGTGCTGTCATGGTGAATAGGTAGAGTAAAGGATTTCTGGCTATAATGTCGTCACAATGTTATTCACGGTGATTCTTTTGCTGCAACCAAAACAAATGGTAGTTCTCTGGCATGTACCAGTGGGACTTGTTCGTCCCTATTTATCAAGCTTTAAACGGCAAAAAGAGAGAAATAAATGAAGATATAAACGGAGAGAAAAAAATGGAAGAAATGAAGATGTAGAAACAGAAAATGAAGAAGCAAATCCAAGGGTCTCGAAAACACACACGGTGCGTGGTTTATCGCTCGTTTCCACTGATATGAATATCCATAGTGCTGGTATTACCTCTTGAGCGATAAAAATCTATTTTTTTGTGAAGATAGATTGAGGATTGTGATTTGTGATCTCATGAGCTCATTTTTTTTAAAAAAGAAAAGCAGGATCAAAATCACGTCTTACTGTTTGTATTTTTTCCACTGGACTTACGAATTTTCGAATTCGGGATCAGTCTCTGGCTCTGTCGCTCCCAGTGTTGTCCAATACAGTTTTAAAGCCATAGTTTTGGTTCATTTATACAATTTTCACAGTACTTTGGGTGTGTCATGTCATGTGTATTAATAGATAAGTATACTTACTTACTACATATGTAATGAGATCAGAAGATATCAATCCGATCCGGATTTACGTATTGGGTTAAAATGGTTATGTGCGATGATATGATTTCTGATAGGGTTATATGCGCTGACTAGGAGATAAACATACTACACGCCCGCGAAAATCCGGCACTGATTTTCCGCCATCTATGGTTATGTGCCCCAATTTGAGTTTTTCTGTGCGTAAATATTATTAAATGGTTTTGAGCCACTCCGACACTAAACGCGCTACACAAGGAAAACGGAAAAAGAAAAAAAAAAAAAAAAAAAATTTTTTTGGACACCTCATTAAGAATACATATAATACAGTGAGAAAAAAAAACCCTCTAAAACTGAAAGAATCTCAAAGGGCTTCTCAAGAAGCTTGGAAAAGAACGCCCAAACGAAAAGGTCTTCTCTGAGATTGAACTTGTACTTTCCCAGAGCTAGAACCCAGTAACCTGAAAACAACATCCGAGCTCAAGAATAAGAAGTAAAGATAAGTTGAGATACACTGAAAACAACACGAAAAATGTCAAAGAACCCATATACGTATCAGCATAATTTCGATATAACCAATATCACCACGGACCCTTTTGCCCTTGGAACGTTGACTTTGGGCGTAATCTCATGGATCATTTTCATCAGTGGAAGTATAGCTGCTACCGCTGAAAAAGCGGGGTTCCCTAGATTTTCGTGGTGGACCATCGCATACGAGATCGCTATCATCGTGTTATTGTTTCTATTCTACTGTTTCGACTTGATAGACAGCTATAGAAACTTCTTATCAGCAGGCTTTGCTATTGCATTCATGAACAGTACAAACTCCGCAAACTATTTGGTGTACAGTTCAGGTTCCGCTTTGGCAGCCTCTTCAACTGGTGTCATTTTAATCTCTATGCTTAACATGATTTGGATTCTCTATTACGGTGGTGATGTCGACTCCCCAATCAACAGATGGATCGACGGTTTCTCCTTAAATAGAAAGAGATCTCAACACATCATGCAACTAAATAGAGCTAAATCAACCAGATTGAGTGCCTCTCGTTCCAATTCAGGTTATGACAGTTTAATCTCTCACCCAATATCAAACAGTTTTAGTCAAAGATCTTCAATGAACGATAACCCATTCCACTCCACTAAAAATTACACAGATTTCGACAATCAGACACAAACAAACACACATCTTAATTCTACTATTTCAAGATCAAACTCTCAATATTCACATAAATACAACACATCCACATCTAATTTTGGTAATGGTTTAACAACTGATGGCTCTCAAACTAATTTATCTTCATCTAACTTTGGTGCAAGTACAACTGACTTCAATGCTCCACGTGATGAATTCGCAGATAATGGTATGCAAGATGATGCTAATAACTTCAACCAAGATTTCCAAGGCAACCAAGGTTTCACTGATAATCAAAGTTTCCAAGATGATCAAGAAGTTTATCCATACAGAGCCAGAGCACTTTACGCATATGAAGCTAATGCTGATGATGATAATGAAATAAGTTTCGAGAAAGGTGAAATTTTAATGATTAGCGATATTCAAGGTAGATGGTGGCAAGCTAAAAGGGAAAACGGGCAAGTCGGTATTTGTCCAAGTAATTATGTTGAATTAATGTAATATTCCTGTATCATAAATAAATCCTCTAGAAAAGGAAATTTTACTTCTCGCCAAAAATTGAACATCTCTTTTTTACCCCAAAAAGGCTTTAATTTCACGGTTTTGTTTTTTCATCTTTCTTTTGGCATATATCTTGTTCACTTCTGCTTTTCATTTCGCTGGTTGACAATTATTCTGCCATCCCATTTCTCTGTTATTCTTGAAACTTTTATCCTTACAATTATACAGTTCAATTTCTTCGTTTGAACTCTTCTTTTTTCATCCTTTTGATATCATGATGCAAACTATATTTTTTGGTTTTTTTTTTGTTTTTTTTCTACGATATATATTGACGATAGTAAAAGAATTTTGTTATATTCTTTTCCTTGAAACTATTGTTCTTACAAGTAAGTTGACTTTCTAGGCAACCAAATTTTAACTTAAATTTTTAGAAAAATATATTTGTATCTATAGAACATCTTCGACTTCGGTTGAATCAGCAGGCGTTACTGCTTCATCCATATTATTGATACTGGTTTCAGATTGGTCTGTTTTTCTCTTCTTTTGCGCAGGTTCTTCTTCTAAACCAACTTCTATGGTATCCTCTCCTACTGAATCTTCCTGTTCATCTTCATCAGCCTGTTCTGCTATGTCCTCTTCAGCCTCCTCTGCGATGTCTTCTTCCTCTCCATCCTCTATATCTTCTTCAACATCTTCATCTACTTCTTCGATTTCATCCTCTGCATCTTCCTTTTCTACCTCATCTTCTTCTTCGTCTCCCTCTTCTACATCCTCCCCCTCTTCTTCCTCTTCTTCTTCTTCGTCTTCTTGAGCAATTTCATCCTCATCCTCATCCTCATCAGCTTCTTCCTCTTCTTCTACAGGATATTCCTCTACTTCTTCATTATCCCATACAATATTAAACCTTGTAACTCTTGGCTTTTCAGCAAGAATATTTCTATTCACATGTTCAACTTGAACCTTGCTTGGTGGGTTCTCTCTTAATTCTTCAGTATCATATTCATTATTGACATAATAACCAACACGAACAAATTCGCGATCCCTGTATGAACATGATAATAATATAACAGTAACTGAGACCAATTCAGAGGCTGGAATTAATTCTGACAGTGGTGGATCGGCTTGAAATAAGAATTTATTTACACCTACTGGAACTGGTCCCACGAGAATAGAATCCAACTCCTGATCATGATCAAGCGATCTAGATGAGCCAACATACGTCAATTTCCATTCCAAATCATGAGAAAGTGGCTCTAGACACTCGAAAGTGATTTCAAACTCGTATGGATCATTGAATTTTGCAGGATTATTCAAAACGTTAACTCCCAATAATGACACTATAGACATCCCGTTTTTGCTACCAGAATTTGCTTGGATTTTTCTTTTATTAAAGCCCTCTATGATTAAGATGGTAGTTTAATTTCCTCAAAATGATCAAAGTAAATCGCGTAGCTCAAATATCTCTAACAAAAGATCAACGTATAGTATTTGCTGATTAAATAAGTGGCTACTTATTCACATTGGTTATCCCTATGAGTTTTTCAATGAGAGAGGTACTTTTTTTTTTCTGTTAATTATAAAAATGCCATTTCAAGTAAGAATAAACAAAAAAAAATATATATATAAGTATGAAATGAAAAGACGCGTCAGGGGTTTACACACCCTCTAACAATCACCAACTACTATATTCAACAAAGTCTTAAATAAACCAACAGATACTGTTGTCTTGGTAAAGGCAAACTACAGAGATTCTTCTACTTGAATAAATTATTTGTTTAAGTTTTCTTCTAAAAATCAAAATAAACAAAAATAACGAGGGAAAAATACCGAGTACTTTTGGTCTGAAGTATTTTTCTATGAAGTGGCAGACTTTATTGTTGAGACAATCCTTCTTGCTTGTTAATCAGAGAGATTTCCTCGTTATCAGAATCACTATGTACGTTAACTGACATAGTTGATTCGAAAGAGATAATTAAATTGTACATTAATTAGTTGATTATCCTGTCTTCCTTCTATTCTATTCTATTTCAGTTCCTTCTTTTCAAGGGGAATTCATCATATATGATTAATAGTTTTACTATGATGGATCTCGTTGTAACACTGAGTCAGTACCTGTTACTGGCTCAACATTTATTGAAACTTTAGATTCGAACTACTATATAGCTTATTGGCCTATAATGGTACATCGCTGATCGAAAAATATGGATAACAGAGTAAGTAGCACGAGAGTACTCATTGTTCGTTTGCAAATGCAAGGACCAGTATAAACATAAAACTCAGCAGCTGGTTTTTCAATTTTCTAATCTACTGAACGTATTTCTCGAATTGTATTAGTTTTTGAAAATTGTTCTCTTTTTTGTTTTGATGTTGACTACTGGAGATATCATCTGCATCAAGCAATGTGCAGTACTACACTTATCTCTTGAATATCTTTTCAAAAAAAAAACGTTTAAATTTTGTAAGTTTATTTTAATCAAATACAAACTTCATCAAATCAATATTATATTCAGATGAAAAATGTGTATCCTATGAATTCCAATGAAGTCTTATTTCGAGTATTTAGAGAATTTTATGTATCGAATTTTATGTATCAAATTTCCGATCAGCCTACTCATCTGTCGTAACTAGTTTGTACGATGATTTGATTATATTTTATCAAACATTCTTCACGATGGTCAGACACAATCACCTGAATGAATTAATTCAAAAATCGAATATTAAGAATTGCTGCTTTATCCTCAATTTCAGCCAATACGACGCGTGGATTATTGAGTGAACAGTTGTCAACATAACTGATGATTCACGTGTGCATCGTGTATATTAACATCCAAATATGTATACGATAAAACATTCAAGAGATAGAACCTCTCAAACACTAGATACCAGTCTTACTTATTAGTTAGCCCCTTTATATGAAAGAATCATATTATAACAACAGCATATATATATATATATATATATATATATATGCTTATATTAATTTCTTTACAGTGATCAAATAGTTTCAAACAGAGTGCATTTTATATTTGAGATCACACTTCTTTGAGAAAAAAACACATTTCAATAATTTGTGTTTCTGGGTTATCAAATAGGATCTATGGAACTAGTAAAAGAACAGCTTGCTAAGATACTGAAGTGACGAACATTAGTAATACTGCTGTCACTGATAATGCTATTACCCCAATCTCTATGAACAAATTTGGTATCCGTGCTGGCACCAGTAAGGCATCAGATTTCTTTTGTAGTGTTATGTTCCTAATCGGAGAAATAACTGTTTTCATCTCACGAAGCGTGCGGAAGCTGAACTCAAAATATTTCGACTCAGACAAACTGAAGAATTAGTACAAGTTGAGTGAGTAGCTATATGGGTATAGTCGTCAAGTTTTTTAGCTGTTCTGGTTGTGTGTGACCAACTGATATTGAGTTGTGATCACCCGATTGTTTAAAAAACGTAAATTAGGTAAAAAGAAAATACATCAATGCTCTTACAGTAATGACATTTGGTTTTAGTCAGAAATATATGTTGTGTTTCAGTTGAAGCCCAAGCTTTTGTAGAACCAGCTACTCTTGTCTGATGCCTATAATGTTAACTTTGATGATGTATTCTTGATTTGGTAATTTTCAGCCATGATCCCGTGAAAGTCACGTGTAACCCTCAACCATTTATATGATTTTTTTTCTAGGATCAGATCTACCTGTAACAGTAAAATTTCAACTTGGTTTCGTGGTCTAGTCGGTTATGGCATCTGCTTAACACGCAGAACGTCCCCAGTTCGATCCTGGGCGAAATCATGTTTCTTTTTTTCTTTTTCTTGTCAAATCATTTCTGATATAAATGTCAGTTCATTTTTGATGAGTTGATTGACGAAACAGAGCGTTTGACAGCTGATACATCACCGTGAGTGAAACCAGAACAACTAAAGTGAGATGTGGTTTTCGAAAGTTTCCAATTAGAAATACTACGTTTTTGAGTCACTTGTTCTCAAGAATGTCCTCTTGCTATCATCAAGAAATAAAGGTTACAACTGTTTACTGGGGTGGCTTTATTTTTTTTTCTCTAAAATTTCAAATCATTCCGAGTGTTCATAGAAACTTTAATTCTGAAAAAAAAAATTGACTGTAATTTCTTAGCCTACTTTTATGAATTGCCGTAATTATCCAAGAATCAAGAAAAAACAACACTCTATCCAAATACCCGAGTCGACCAGAGTTAGACGTACAAAAAGAGGTTCTTAGAATTTCTAGCTGCAACGAGAATTTTCTGTAGAAAATTTACAAGGAAAATGCGGCCTCAACTCTTTCAACGGAAAACCATTGGAAAAAAAATCTAATACAAAGAGAACGAAAATCAAATACAAACAGAAAGAAAATCCAATACAAAGAGACTGAAAAATCAGAGAATTGATCTCTTTCCATCAGATTTACACTCGATAAACATAACGTTCTTGTATGTACTTTTATGTTCCGATAGTTTGAAATGTAATTATGTAGATATATATATCGTTGGTTCGGTTGGCTTATTTTTCAAGTCAATGTACGACAGTATGAGAAATTTTTTTTTTCAGATTCTTTCGATCGGACTTTGACCTTTTCGAAAAGAAAAAAAAAAAAAAAAAAGAAATTTCAGCCTGAGTTAGTCATAATTTTATAGTCATTTATCAACCGGCTATTATTGAAACATAAATAATAGAAGAATAAACATTAACAGATAAGATATATCTTTGATTGTCCTTGATTATATATCTCAAATAAGATCGTTGTCAAAAATCATTGTTGTTGTGTTGTATATATCTATTGTGTATCCATAATAGTGGTGAATATTTATCCTTCTGATTTCCCATTTATTTTTTTCAATTTTTCAAAATTTTCATCAAGTTTCTGACGAAAAAAACCCCCAAGAACAAAACTATAGAGAAGAAATTCCAGAATAACAAAATGTCACTGCTTGCACCAACCCACAACGATTTCAGAAGTGATACCTTCACAGTTCCTACCCCAGATATCATTGCCTGTGCTTCAACCGCATCCTTGGGTGACGATGACTACTACGAGGATGACGACACAAATAATTTGGGTAAATATGTCGCTGATTTAGCTGGAAAAGAAGCAGGTCTCTTTTGTATATCAGGTGTGATGAGCAACCAGATTGGTCTTAGAACCTTGTTGCACCAACCTCCATACTCGCTTTTGTGTGACGATCGTGCCCACGTTTACCGTTATGAAGGTGCAGGACTTTCTATGCTATCAAATGCAATGATTATAACAGTTCAGCCCTCTAATGGTTTATACATGACTTTGGAAGATATCAAGAAGAGAGCAATCTTGAGCGAAAGTTACTATTTCCCTACTACAAGAGTGATTTCTTTGGAAAATACTATCAGTGGTGTGATAGTTCCAATAGAAGAAATTAAAAGAATCTCAGAATGGGCCAGATCAAATAATTTGAAGCTCCATTTAGATGGTGCTAGATTATGGAATGCAAGTGCAGAAACTGGTATTTCAATCAAAGAATACTGCCAGTATTTCGATACTGTTTCTTTATGTTTAAGTAAAGGTATTGGTGCCCCAATGGGATCTGTTTTGGTCGGTGATAAAGAAACTATTCAAGTTGCCAAAAGATTCAGAAAACAAATGGGTGGTAACATGAGACAAGCCGGTTTGATCACTTCAATGGCTGCTTACATTTTGAAGAAAAATTTCCCTGATGCATTGCTCCATTCTCATCAGCTCGCCAAAGATGTCGGTAAATTTTGCGATGAAAACAGTATCCCATTGGAATTACCAGTTCAAACTAACTTTGTCTGGTTAGACTTTTCCGATAAAGATGATGATTTCGCAGCAAAGTTCAAAGCAATCGGTGCCAAACACGGTATCAGGGTTTCTGGTAACAGAATTGGTTTCCATTACCAGAATTCCAAAGAAGGTGTTGAGCTGTTGAAAAAATCAATCTACGAATTATACAAAAACTAATTTATATTTTCCACATTTATCTCTTGTGTGTTTTTACTCTCCCTTTTTTTCTTTTGTTTTGTAATCGAATATACATTTCCAGAAATTTCTAGTTCAATGCCTGATATACAGCAAGAGAACAGATTTGTAAAAGATCTCTGATTATCATTATAATCATTATATTAGTTGAATATTATAATAAAAGCACGTGATAATCATGTGCTTATTCATAGTTTTTTTTTTCCATTCTCAATCTCATCTCTAAAAAGAAAAATAATAGAAAAAAAAAAATTTTTTTTTGAGAATTCTTATCGAATTTAGGAGATGAGAAGACTATTAAGTCTTTGGAATACTATAACTTCATAAATCTTCAATTATTTGACAATCTCCACTCAAGATATATATTTAAATTTAAGCAGAGAGGTTTCAATAGAGATAAATAATTATTCGAATCTCATAAAGACAATACAGAAACCTTTGATCCATCCAATAATTTACAACTCCACAAGATGTCTGAAAATATAACAGAGAAAGCAGCACCAACTGCCATCAAGGAAAATGAAAATACCAATAACGTGAAACAAAATGTCGAGAAAATCATAGTTGACAGCGAAGGAAAACCAAGATTCACAGCAGAAAGTAAAAACAAAGCTCTCATGAGTAACAAACCAATGTACAGAAAAGTACAAATATCACCACATAGATTATCACCATTGAAAAATAACTGGGTAAAAATATATCCACCAATAATAGATCATTTGAATTTGCAAGTGAAGTTGAATCTCTCCAAGAAAACAGTTGATTTGAGATCTCACTCCAAGACATTAAACCCTGAAGGTGCTTTGCAGAAAGCAGTGGATTTCTTAACGGCATTCAACTTTGGATTTGAGTTGAACGATTGCATATCCTTAATCAAATTAGACGATTTGTTCATCCAATCTTTTGAAGTAAAGGACTTCAAGACATTGACTGGTCAGCATTTGTCCAGAGCTATTGGTAGAATTGCTGGTAAAGATGGTAAAACAAAGTTTTCGATCGAAAATGCAACAAAGACAAGAATAGTTTTGGCAGACTCAAAGATTCACATATTAGGAACATATACAAATATCAACATGGCCAAATCTTTTGTTGTCAGTTTAATTTTGGGTTCTCCGCAAAACAAAATTTACAACAATTTGAGAATTGTCAGTTCAAGAATGAAAGAAAGATACTAATTGGTTTTGGTTAAATGGGTTCATATAGAATTTTTTTTTTTTTTATAGTATCAATATGATTTTTTATTGTATAATTAGTATTTCAGTAGAGAGTCTTTTTTTTTTTGATTTTTATTAGGAATGTCTTTTTACTGTCTTTGAAATTATTGTATCACCTCGCTATCACATACATTTTGGCAACTCCCATGTATTTTATGTTTTCACCAAATGATTTGCTAGAATGTAGAGTGTATAATAAAATAAAGATTTTGTTACTGCAATTGTTCAGTACAAAATAGATTTTTCTTAGTAAATTACATATGGATAATATAGATAATAGTCATTTTTTGTTATCTCCACATTTCATGTTGAAAAAAAAGTACTTGAAGCTGCATCAAGAAAAATATAGGCTACTATGTATGTGAAAACAGACAGAAAACTGTTGAAAAAAAATCCTCGACTAAATGGATTATATCATTTGATGGTTGCTTTGAACGTACAGAAATGGAGTAAGGATGTCGAAGGTTATTGCTAAAAGCTTTGAATTTGAGAACCAAGAAATTTCATTATTTACAATTACAATAAATCAAGGAAATAGCGTCAATATAATATCTTGTAATAAAATGGGCTTCACTCACTAGCAGTATCAAAAAGAACAAAGAATACAACAAACAAACAATAAGAGTAAATACAATAGAGAAAGGAAGAAAATCTAAACGCCATGAAATCTAATCTAACTCATAATTCTAAAGAATGTCCACCGTCTCTATTTAGAACTACAAAGCACCCGATGTTAAATGAAGATGATTCTGCATCTCAGACTCAGCCTGTCAAAAAGAGAAACAAAATCAAAATAGCATGCGAGAATTGTCGTACTAAGAAAAAGAAATGTGATGGGAATAAACCTATATGCTCTACTTGCAAGCTGAATTACGATAAGAAGCTCATTGGTAAGTTTAAAAACAAGTCTGATTTCAAAAACTTACCAATGATTGAATGTAAATATAGATTAGAAGAAAGCAATTCAATCGAAAATATTTTCTTTACAAATAAACCTGAATTGCAGGAAATCAATAAAGCAAAAAAACTTACAGCTGAAATCCTGATGAATAGAATATATGGAACGTCCTTTGAAGAAAATAACAGCGAATTTTTCGAGCCCTATGAATCTGCAAATATAAACATCCCAGATAGTGAATTAGCTTTGACTCCTAGTATCAATATGGCTAGTAACCTAGATATACCCTTTAATATTCCTCCAATTAATTTTTCCAATAGTAAGACGGACAATATGATTCTTCCAGAACTGACTGGGACCCGAATTACAGAATTTTCATCTGAATGTACGGCGAAGAATGAACAATCATTAATATCATCCATGAATAACACAAATAGTGAACGACTCATAGAAGAACCGAAGGTAAATATGAATATCGATCAAATTCTTGCTTTTTTGAAAGAAAGAAACGATAAATACCATGATCCTACAATTAAATCTATCCTTTCAAACCTATATGACATTAAATTCAACCCAGAATATATGCCTGGGTATTGGGATAGATCCATTGAAAGAATTTTGAGATGGCCAATATTCGAAGGAAAATATGAAAAGTCTAATTTTGAAATAAAAAAAACAATGAAAGAGAAAAACAGAATAACTTTGAACGAAAAAAAGATTTTGAGAGAATCATTAGCTGAAAATAATGATGATAAATACAATATTGAATCTCTAAATTCTTATGATAAAGTTGATTACGTGAAATTAGAAGAAATAATATTTGAAAACCTTCTCTCTTGGGTTGATGATTTCATTATGAATGTACACACTTCTGGAAACCTCTTCATCGATATCAATTTACTTCGTCTGACCTGTTCTTCATTAATTGATCTGTACATTATTTTTAAAGCTGACAGCTACGAATCGGAAACTACAAATAACAAGCCACATGTGTTTTTTCTTAGTAATACGATAAAATTGAAAAATAAGAATAACAGGGTTATAGAAAAATGCAGTAATTATGACACTGAATTAGAGCTTGATGAATCTGAAGTGATGCCAAATTATATTATATTGATCATAATATCGATATCTCTAATGTCTCGAAAATATGATGTTGAGAACCCTCGTATTTCTAATTTCAAATCATCTTTGGAGGAAAGAAAACATCATAGCAAAGATAAATTAGCATTTCGCATTTACAAATTAGCTGAAGAAATTTTTGATAATGACGATACTAGTGGGTGTTATTCAATTTGGAAAATTCAATATAAACTATTGTTATCTATGTTCAAAAACTATTTTTTGAAGCCTATAGAGGCTTGGAATCACATCTTTGATGCATCGTCACTGATGATAATGTTTTTGGAGTTGAATAGAAACGAAAATAAACCTATGAACTCTCAGTTAATTCAAAGAATTTACTGGCAATGCTATAAGAATGAATGTGAGTTGAAATTCTATTTATCCCCAATGTTTATGAGTTCAGGAATATTGACTTATAAACCTCCATTCAAAGTTAAAGATTTGAAAATACCATCCTCTATTAATGAAGAGCCATTAGTAGTCAAAGATGGATGGGCATATTATTTGACTGAGATTTTTATTAGACCAATACTTAATAGGATTATGAACCAATTTTATGGAATCTCGAACAGTCAGTCAGAAATAAATAAAAATCTGTCAAACAGCACTTCTATTGAAAAAAATTGGCAGCTAATGAGTCAAAATGATTATATAAAATTGATACAGTCTTACATAAAAGACACGGGCAAGTTATTATTGATATTCGAGAAATTTTTGATACAACAGAAATTATCAACTCCTTTACGTTGTGCAGATGAGAGAGTTATCAGAATCAAAGAATGCCTTTTTATTCCTTTGTTGTATCATATTTCAACAGTAGTTCCTTTACCATTGCCTAATTATTCAACACAGGATCAATCTCAGACGAGGCCAATTGACTATCAGCGATATTTGAGCGGATATCTAATATCTTTCATAAAGGATATTTGTGAGCAATATTTGAAGATCCCTGATTTGGTAGAATTCTCCAGCGAGAGAAGGCATGGTTCATGGTTTCGTTTGAGAGATATATTTTTGTCGTGCATTTTATTGATGATAGTTTATAAAAAGTTTGGCATTTTTTTTTTCGAAAAGAAACGATTGAAAAAATTAATCAATCAAACCAATATTATTTATAATTATTGGAGAGCCGAGTGTATTGAATTTGAACATCTTGTTGATGTTATGAATTCAATATATGCTGATCTTCCTTACATAACTGATAATTAATCAGAATCACTCGTTGATTTTTTGTATCTACAGAAAAATTCAATACAATTTTCCTTTTAAACATATTTGAATCAAATACTTTTGCTACAAATAGGGGACATTGTAGAGGTTGGTTGCTTTATATAGCTCATACTTTCTGATGGTCGAAAGTTGTAAATTGATATTTGACTGAAGAAAGCAGCATGAAAAAAAAAATATGGCAAATATTTTATACAATATTTATAATAATTTTAATTTAACAATATAATTTCATTCTTTTCACTTCATAGTCTGAAATTTGAGTATATAAATACATAAATAGGCTTGATTATAAGTTTAATTTTATTGGCAGAAAATTGAAGGAATCATAAAATGTTCAAAATTACCCGTTGTTTCTCAATTGGGAGACTGACCCTTGCTATTAACTTTTGCAGACCAATAACGTCTTCTAAGTTACTGTTTTCAACAAATCGAGTCGCATTTGCAACATCGTCTAAAGATAACAATGAGGAATTCGCTCAATTCAGAATGAAGGAGATCACAAATAAGATCACATCCAACGAAAATGTGTTTAAAGCATATCAGAATTTGAATAACATGTTGATTGAAAAAAAATTGATCAAACCTGAAGATCCGAATTATCAACCATCTGCCATGGAGATGTTCAAGATTGTGATGGATAAAGATGTTCAAATGGGTATTCAAAACATTAAAAAAGAAATGAGTGCGGCAAATATCGAAATAACCAAAGAAGAATTGGAACCATTGATCAGCATTCTAAGAAGTAAAATTAAAAAATAGTGCCATCATAGCTTACATAAAATATATTGAGTACTAGTTTAGTGAATGGATATATGATAAATACAGACTCTAAATAAATAGATACACGAAATATTTAAATAATTAATCTTGCAAGTTGACACCTTTTTTGATGGAATTAATCAAAGACTTTCGCTTCATGTATCTTGAATTCGCATCTGCAACCTCAAGTCTTAACAAATCACTGGATACTTCATCCAAAAGAAAAGAATCTTCCAAACTATCTCCATTTTCTATCGACTCTGGTATGTCTGGATTTGAGCTTTGCTTAAAATTTCTTATCTGGTATACCTCTTTGATTAAAATAGTGATCTCTTGCATTTGTTGTTTGAGCGTACTTTCGATTTGATTGGTCACCGATTGTAGCTTCTTCAGGATAGATTCATCTTCTATGTATGATATTGCATATTTCAGTTTCAATTCTAAAAGCTTTGTTTCGAGAACTTCAAATAATTTCAAAGTATGATTGACTTTCAGATTTAGTTTCTTTGTCAACATTTCGAATTCATATGGTAACTGAACATTCTTATTGGTTTTTTTAATCACAATTTGATTTGCCATTATTTTGTGAAAATCTGTAACAAATTTCTCAAAATTAGTTTGTAAACTAGATAATTTATTTGAATTAAAATCTCCAACATTAGCATTCAAATCTTTGTACTTAGAAGAATCAACAGAAATGCCTTCTATTTGCTTTCCAAGTCTTTGAGCATTGCCTAGTTTCCATGAGTATTTATCCTTTATTTCGGATGGATTTTCTGGATCGACATCTTTAGTTTCCCGTGAGTGATTTCTTTTGAAGGATTCCATATCTTCAAAATTTCTCAATAAAACGCGATGCTCAGCTAAAGTCTCATAATAAATTTTATCCATAGTCTGTTCAATCACACCTTTTTGATAATATTCAGCTGGAAATTCAATTTCTTTCAAATAATACTGTGTAGGCATGTTTTGGGAAATAGAATCATTGTTTGATGTCACATTTAGATTATTTTCTAAAATAAAAGCTTCTTCCCTACTAGTGTTGTCTTCTTCAAATGCATTTGCTTTTTTAACATCTCGAATGATTTCAGGTTCTCTATCAGGAAGAGTCTTTCTAATGACATCACCTGTATTAATGAATGTGTTTTTTATTACATCTGCGCTGGATTCTTTACTATCTTCTCTTGATAAGCCAATTGGATTCACTCTAGAGGAGGTTCTCTCAAAAATACTTGGTTTAGGTTCCTCCTTATTGTCTGTATTAGCCAAGGAAAACGGACTTACTCTGGAGGAGGTGCTCTCAAAAATACTTGGTTTAGGTTCCTCCTTATTGTCTGTATTAGCCAAGGAAAAAGGACTTACTCTAGAGGAGGTATTTTCAAAAATACTTGGTTTTGCCTCCTCCTTATTCCCTATATTCAAAGAGGCAAACGGGATTTCTTTCGAAGCATTGTTTCCGAAAACACTTGGTTTGCTTTCGCTTTTGTCTTTACTTAGCGAAGCGAAAGGACTTTCTTTTGAACTACTGTTTCC
>JNFW01000001.1:1679381-1781111 GCA_002564245.1 Saccharomycopsis fermentans
CTTTTATCTTTACTTAGCGAAGCAAAAGGACTCTCTTTCGAAGCATTGTTTCCGAAAACACTTGGTTTGCTTTCGCTTTTATCTTTACTTAGCGAGGCAAATGGGCTTTCTTTCGAAGAATTGTTTCCGAAGATACTTGGTTTGCTTTCGCTTTTGTCTTTACTTAGCGAAGCAAAAGGACTCTCTTTCGAAGTATTGTTTCCAAATACGTTTGTATTGGCACCAATGCTAAGATTTGAAATTGTTGGGACATCATCCGAAGATTTTCCAGAACTATTAGATGTTGTGGACAAGCTTCCAGTATTCTCAGGATTTTTGCGGGAAGCATCTGATTGCCCGAATCCTGACAGTCCAAATCCAGATTGCCCGAATCCTGACAGTCCAAATCCAGATTGACCAAACCCGGATTGACCAAACCCGGATTGACCAAATCCAGATTGACCAAATCCAGATTGACCAAACCCGGACTGACCAAATCCAGATTGACCAAGCTTGGATTGACCGAATCCAGAACTTCCAGATTGACCAAAGCCTGTCTTTCCAAATCCGGATTGACCAAACCCTGTGCCTGCATTTACGGAGCCTGACAGCCCAAATCCTACCAGTCCAAAACCTGGCAGGCCAACCGCTGTCTGTGATGAAGAACTTTTTCCAGAATTTGAAATCGTAGTAGAATTCTTTGTTGAAATGGAATTGGCATTATTTGACGTTATATTCAGATTATTGTTGGCATTAAACGCATTATTTCCAGAGAATATCAGTGGTGCGCCTGCAGATTTTGTACTGCTGAAAGGGTTTTGTTTTTCAGTCTTTGATGCTGAACTGCTGAAAGGATTTTGTTTTTCGGTCTTTGATGTCACAGAATTGAGAGAAGTAGCATCGGATGATGATTTTAAAGAGCTAGGCGTATTAACTTCTTTCAAAATGTTCAATTGTGTACTATTTCTAATATTCTCTGATTTCTGCTTAATAGAGTCAATATCATAGAAGTCAAAACTGGTTAAGATACCGGAACTTGATAGAATCCAAACAATTGGGTAAAAATCTGAATCGATTGCAGACTCCATTCTTTTTACAGAAGCTTCAGTAGAATTCAAAAGATCAACAGATATACCTGATACAAATAAATCATCATAACTCACTGGATCCAACGGCATAGCTGCTTTTTGTTCATCCTCTATTGCTAAATATAATGTCTTGGAACTAATTGGAGATAAATAACTTGCTACCGTAGATGTAATTATAAATAAATCGTTCTTGCCCCCATTTAACCATTTTTTTAAATCAACAAAGTAAAATTTGAAATCTCTATTGATATCTGAATTTGAGCAAAATTCTTCGTCTATGAGTTGTGAAGTACCGTTGTTTGAATCAACTATATAGGATGAATATCTTGGGGAATCAATATCTAAATTTTCAAAAGTATCAGCAGTGTCTGCTTTACCACTAATATCAAAAGTTACTATAAATTTGCAATCATCAAGACAAACCAAGTCTATTGAATGCATTCTTTTGTCTATATCCTTGACTTCAAAAGTAATTTTTTCAGACATTTGCAAGGCAAATTTAGTGAAAGAGTTATTATTCACGTGACCAACCAATAGATCATCGCCTGATAAATCGAAACAAGAAATTTGATCCTTGGTGATATCAAAAAGTGATTCAAAAATTGTAGAACTTGAGGAGAAATCGAGCGATATTAGAGCGTTTTTTGAAGTTAAAACAAATGCTTTATTGGTTTTGTAATGAACCTTCAAATCAGTGATTGATCCATAATCGTTAATCAGTATTGGTTTGGTTTTCAATGATGTAAGATTATCTTTTGGGTTGTACGGTTCAATGTAAACCTTATCATCACTGCAAAGGATGAATTTGTCATTTAAGAGCTTCACAAATTTGATTTCAAAGTCCAATGTCACTAAATTTTTGCTGAAAAACCTCAACATTTCATCATCATCATTCTCCTCCTCCTCGTTATTCTGCTTGTTGGAACCATAGGCCAATGTGTTCAACTTATCAATCAGGTCAATTATGAAACTTTTGTCTTTACAAGCCATGAAAAGGCCAGTTAAGTTATTGAAATCCAACCAGTTGCGGCGAGACTTGCATTTCTCCTCTTGGGAGTCATCGTCTTCTTCTTCCAAGTTATGGTCTTCCTCGTTTTCACTGGCTGCGTCAAAAAACAATCTAACAAACTTGCGGACGTTGAAATCCATTGAGTCGGAGCTCACTGATTCAAGAAGAGACATTGTTTCTTGTGAAAGTGTGCAGTGCGTTTTTTTTTTGGATTTGCTTGAATATCAGTAGATGACGTTGGGGGATCCCAGAAAAACGTGAAAAACACAACAAAAAACAGCAAGCACAAAGAAAAAAGGATAATTACTTGTTATCTGGAATTTTGTAGCTCAATTTGCCCACAAAAATGTCAGATCAATCATCTATTTCCTCAATATACAATATTTATAGTATATATTCAACTATATATATATATATATATAAAGATGGTTGTTGATATCTACTAATCTCTGTTAATTACACTGAGACAAAAATTTTGCTTAATAAAAAATTGGAGAGAGCAATTATACCTGATATTATTTATGGTTACGCAGCACCGCATTTTTTTTATACAACGATTTTCCCAAAAATGTCTTAACTATCTTGCAAACCTCTTATTACCTATTGTCAAATATTATTAAATGTATTCACCTAGTAGCTGTTGTATCTAAAACAAAAGGTGGTTGAATTGGTTCTCAAAAAAATAGAGAAAAAAAAAGGAATTGACATGGACAGGAATTGAACCTGCAACCCTTCGATGGCACGGGTATACTGGAGTCGAAAGCTCTACCATTGAGCCACCACATCATCCTTGAAGTATGTTGTGATATGGCTTAAGTATATTTCCTAATTAGGAATATAAGAAGCTATAGCTGACTAAAGAAGTTGATATAAGAGAATACTAGATTCTCGTATAGGACTATCAAGGGTTCATGTACTCTAAACGACGATGATGATAATCGTAGGAGCATACGAGTTTCGTTTAGATATGAATAAGGTAATTTATACAAGATATACGAGCTGGATTGGACTATAAATAGTTGAGAGTCCAACTTCGTATAGCAGATAGTGAATGAATATATATAGAATTATATAGAAGAGAACTAGCCAGAATAGGAGTAATAATATACAGTACTAACATACCCAACTTCCGAATAAGACTCACCTCTTATTTAACAAAGTAAAGTTTTAAAAAGTTAGGCAGGAGGTAGAATTTGTGCATTTAGATGAAAATATTTTTTTTCTCCTCTCGAAAAGCTGAAACGTGGGCACGTGACGTGTACAAGCTGATACGCCACGAACGTGATGTCAAGTTTCAAAAGCCCCAGGGAGTAATATTTCGGAATTATTTCGAATTAATAACACTGAGAAGCCTGTGTGTGTGTATGCTGGATCTAAGTTTTCGAATTGGCAGGCTTTGTTTCCGAATTTGAAGGCTCAGTTTCCGAATTGGAAGGCTCAGCCTCCAGCCCTGTTACAGCTCGAAATTGATCTCAGACGAGATATGCCTCTTTGCATTTGTGGCCAGCAGCTGCCTGTATCCCCGGATCCTCATTCTTTTCGGTGATGTTCGATGGATTTTAAATAACTTGCACCGACTACTAGTCTGCAATCTTATAGTCTTGGAAATAGCGGTGTGTTTATTATTGTTGAACTAAATGCTCCGGATTGCTGCTTTGCCGCAATATTGATGCAAACATTACCTGCATTTCTTGGAATATTCGGTACAGATGTTCTACATAATATGCGAATGGTATGGTAGCTCCACCAGACTACTAATGCAGCCTAAGCAATAGAAGCATTTCACTCTCTAAGTTTAAGAAATTTATTATCCTATAATTTCTCAGCAAAGCCTCTGATTTCGTTTCTTTGCTTTTTTCCGCATTTTTTTTGGTGATATGCATAACAGAGACGCATGCCAGTTGAATAAATTCAACATGATAATACACAAGAGGAGCAGCCGTTTGAAGCTTTAAGGTATTCTGGAAAATCTGGAGAACGGAAACTAAATCTAATCCGTCAGACATATCGTGTGCATTATCGAAGAAAAAGGGCGAATTATTTATGTAAATCTTGAAATATCAGGAAATGCAAAGAACCCAGTTACAGGATTGGATTGAATTTGCCCAGCAATACCACGTATGACTCGTTTTATTTTCCAGTATGAATGGCGTAGATCACGGATGCTATGCAAATCTAATTAAAGAACAGAATTCCCTCAGTAATCATTGTATTTCAGGTTGGGACTGTTAATGGTATTTCATATATTTAGCCATTTATCCAACCAGAGTACTGTTTTTTTATTTTATTTTGCAGATACTCGATCTCACCTTTTCAATCATTTCTATTCTAAGTGAAGCAGATAAAAAATTCTTTCAGCAAATTGCTATCGCTTAGAAAATGTTCAAAACCAGTAAAAAAGTGTCGAATGCTTTATTGCTATCCATATGTGTTATGGGGATGATTCTTTTCCAAATATACACCAGCGATTGTTTTGGAATACAGATATCGACCACCGATATGAATTTTTTCAATATTAACAGTGCAAAGAAATATAGTGCCGAAGTGCAAGAGTTTATCAGCGAGTATTATTCAGATCCAAGTGATGCTTTGCAAAATACCAACGTTTATCTTATTTCAGAAGATAGCAAAAATTTGCAGAATAATAGAGCCACTACAGAGGAGACTGGGTTAGATAAATTGAAATCCGCAATCAGGGTTGGAACTCCTCTTGAAAACAGCAGTATAAAAAATTTAAACAAGGTATTCCAGGATCTCATAAAGGTGTTTCATCATGATTGTAGCCTTGAAAAGTTAGGAAAACTCGATAATTATGCAACTGACTACACTAAGTTACATAATTCGGCAGTACACTCAAAAGATAGAGAGATTTTAAGTGCAAATTATTTGAGTAAATTTTTGCAAGTAGAAGATGCACAAATTGAGATATTAAAAAATTCACATAGAAAAGCTGTTGAAGTAGTCAAAAGTATTGATTCAAGTTTTGTCTTGAACCAATACCACAGAGGCCAAAATGGAATTGCTATTGTCGGTGGTGAAGGGAAATTCAATTGGTTAGCTCTCTTGTCCATCAAGCAATTAAGAAAAATAGGATCGGAATTGCCAGTTGAAGTGATAATACCAACTTTACAAGATTATGAAATAAATTTTTGTGAAAATGTTCTTCCAGAATTGAATGCCAGATGTGTTTTGCTCCCACAAATATTTGGTCATGGTATTTACAAAGAGGAAAACGTCACCTTCTCGGGATACCAATACAAAGTATTGGCAATATTAGCCAGCTCTTTTGAAAATGTTCTTCTTATGGATGCAGACAATCTTCCAGTCTCCAAGCCTGATCTGTTATTCAGCGATGAAGTCTTTTTAGACCACGGTATGGTGACTTGGCCAGATTACTGGGAAAGAACAACTTCTCCATCCTTTTTGAAAATTGCAGATATTGAATTAGGTAAAAAAAGAACGACATATGGATATGATAAATATGGTATTTATAAGCATGGAATTATCGCATCTCATATTGACGATACTGATTATGAAAATGTTCCAATGCATGACACTGAAGGCTCGTTGATCAATGTTAGTACCGAATCTGGTCAATTGATGATTTCTAAGAAAACTCATTTGGAAGTGTTATTGCTCGCTCTATACTATAACATGTATGGTCCAAATCAATATTATTCTTTGTTTACCCAAGGATCTCATGGGGAAGGTGACAAAGAGACTTTTGCTATGAGTGCATATGTGTTGAACAGCACATTTTATCAAGTGAATAGTTTCCTTGAAACTATTGGATATTTTCCTGAACCAGACAGGTTTGTCGGTACAGCCATGATTCAGTTTGATCCATCGAAGGATTACGAGTTCATGAAAAACAATAAGAAAATCTTAGAGGCCCGCAGCGACTTGGCTGGTCAGAAGTTTGAAACCATTGAGGAGGCCAGTTCTCATGGTATCTCAGGGTTGGTGCAGGACAACCCACCAGCGATGTTTGTTCATGCCAACGTTCCAAAATTGAACCCTATGAAGATCAAGGAGTCATTCTGGGGAGACGACGACAACAAAAGATTCAGACTATTCGGGACCACCGATGTCAAGCATAAGTTGAAATACGCCCACGGTGATTTTGAGATGAGCATCTGGGAGATAATGTGGGAAACGCTATGTGTGCAACAGACACCACTAAGTTTGTTCAGCTCAGACACAGATAACGCTGCAGTATGCAAAGAGATCAGACACCAGATACAATTTTTGAAGGCCAATCCTTTGAATTGAGCATTCTCTTTGCATCATCAAGTTGTATGTATATTAGTTTAGTAATAGTTTATAGTATAATAAAAATCACGTGCGGGTCACGTGAAAAATATATTTCAGTTCGCTCTATTTGTTTTTTCTCTCTTTTCAAAAAGATCGTATAATTTTTTTTTTCTGCATCGTACAGTTGAATTGAAAATATTCAAATATCAGCTGGTGATAATACTGTGTTCTTTGAAATACTCTTTGAAATGTTCTTCTTGAAGGGTCTTTTGAAACGTTTTTCACCGAGTGATCTCTAGAAAGTTTTTTTTTTAAAGTTTCTTGAAAGTTTCTTGAAAGCGTATCACGAAAATTGGTAAACTCAAAGACTTCGGATAATTTACAGGATCCCAGACAATTTTTCATTTTTTTGGAGATACAAACAACAACTGACAAACCATGGGTAAACTTCAGAAGATTTTGGAATTGGCCTTGCATCCTAGCGAGCTTTTCTCTGTGACCCAGTATTTCCTCTTCAAGGAAGAGTTGCATCCAGTTGATTACAGCAAGTTGACAGGATCGCGCAAGAGATGCTTTGAGCTCTTGGATGCCACCTCCAGATCGTTTGCGGCTGTGATTAAGCAACTCAACCCTGAATTAAGAGACGCAATCATGATCTTCTATCTCATTTTAAGAGCCTTGGACACCGTTGAGGACGACATGAACCTTGACAAAAAGGTCAAAGTGGAAACATTGACCAAATTCCACGAAAAGTTATTGACCAAAGACTGGAGCTTCACCCTCTGTGACGAAACAGTGAAGGACAGAGCCACTTTGGTGGAATTTCCTGTGATCTTGGAGGAGTACCACAAGTTGAAACCTGTTTACAGAGACATTATCAAGAACATTACCGATAGAATGGGTAACGGAATGGCCGAAAAGGTTATCAATGAGGAAAAATTGATGAACGGGCTAGAAACTATGAAAGAATATAACACCTATTGCTATTATGTCGCAGGCTTGGTTGGTGAAAGTTTGACCGATATGATGCTTACTACTGATTACATCATGATCTCTAAGCAAGAGAGGGATCAATTGGTGAATTCCATGGCAAATATGTTACAAAAGACCAATATTATCAGAGATTTCAGAGAGGATTTGGAAGAGAAAAGATCATTTTGGCCAAAAGAAGTCTGGGGCAAGTATGTGGATAATTACACTGACTTGGGCTCTATTGAGTATAAAGAGAAAACTTTGGATTGTATATGCGATTTGATCATTGATGCGCTTGGCCATTCTATTGATGTTTTGACATATTTGTCAGGTATCAACGATCAATCGTGTTTCAACTTCTGTGCGATTCCACAAGTCATGGCGATTTCAACCTTGGAGTTGCTTTACCAAAACCCGTTAGTGTTTGAGAAATCTGTCAAGATCAGAAAGGGAACTGCGGTCCAATTGATCTGCGAGTCCAGAACCTTGAAGGGCTGCGGCGAGATCTTCAGAAGATACGTCAGAAAGATCCACCAGGAGACCCCAGTGACCAAGGACTACTACTTGAAGGTGAATCTTTTGTGCGGCAAGATCGAGCAGTTCATCGAGTCGATGGACCCTACAGAGAACCTCCCACAAGAGCTTCTCCTGAACCCACCAAGATCCGCCATCCACGACAAGATGCAGTCGAGAAAACAAATAGAGCTCACGGCCACCCGCGAGATCAACCAGGAAATCTCCAAGACCAAGGCGTTCTTCTTTGCTATCTCGTTGTCGTCTCTCTTTGTTGCCTATGTGGTCTACGCAAAGTTCGCTGGCGTCGCCGTGATCCCCCACATCGAGTTGTAGCTCGCTCTAGCCATTGTTTGTCTATATATATATACAAGTCTACTACTCCCCTTTCATTTAATCTAGGTTTTTCTCTATATTCTTCAAAGTATGTTCTCCAGTATATCCCAATTAGGAAATTACATATTTCAATCAAAAATGATTATGTGCCCTTTTTTGACAGCGTTTATTTTTCAGAGCCTCTTTTTTTTCTTTTTTCACAGCAGGATAAAATTTTTTTTTTTTTTTCGTTTTATTTTTTTCCTTCGAATTATAAGCCTCATGTGGTAATTTGATCTTCTTTTCTTGATTTGATCTGGCTATTGATGTCCCGTCACTGGCTTAAATACAGGACAATATCAGCGAAAACCCGATATTGAAAGCAAATAAACACACCAGTTTCCCACTCTCGACCAGCTGGAACCCGTTTAGACCTTTTTTTGTCTCTCTTTTTTGACCCTCTGGCGTATTTGACCTTATCCTCTTGCGAAATTTGACACCACGATGATTCCAAGCATAAACAGAACATTAGCCGCTCTTTTCCTTTTGTTTCTCTTCTACAGACCGATCAGATCAGATGTCTCGATCTCATTGCCAAATAAGTCCCAGACTTACGCGGTTTCTGGCTCCACAGTTTCTGTGCAAGTAAGCTGGGTGGACAGTGGAACCTCCCCTCTGGTGGACTCCGTTGAGTCCTATAGTTTTGTATTGTGTACAGGATCCAACTCAGATATCGTCGCCGTCAAAACATTGGCCGAGAAGCAAACAATAACTTCAAACTCCTATACTGCTTCAATCCCTGCATCAGCAGGATCTGCTGGTGTCTATTTCATTCAAGTGTACGCCGTATACTCAGGTGGCCATTCTGCCCATTATACCAACCGTTTTGAACTCACTGGTATGACAGGAACAACAACAACATCAGGATCTTTGTCGGATTCTCCTCCATCTGCTGAAGTATCGGTTAGCACAGGTACAACAACTGATATCACAGCAACTATGGATGTCTCAGCATCTTTCTCAGTTACATACACCTCCCAAACAGGTGTTTACCGTTTTGCCCCAATGCAACAACAACCTGGTTCCACCGTTACTGCTACCACTTGGACTAAACAATTTCCTACAAGTGCAGTCACCTATTTCACATCTATCCTGGGTACCCCTTTGGTCCAATCTACAATCACTCCTGGTTGGTCATACACCCGTACCTCAATGATTAATGCTGTACCAGGCCTTGGAACTCCTACAGGTGCCTACAAAGCATCAGAGAGAATCAAAACACCATATATCAAGACAAGCAACAGCTCAAAAAGCAAGAGATTTTTACACCTTGATGATGAAGATTTTTGAGTAACAATAATGCCAAAATAGAAAAAAAGTCAAAAAAAAAAGAAGTAATGAAAAAGAAGTTGAGACATGGGCAAAACTAGACTTCTTTAAATTCTTATTATCACATTTTAAGCAAATTTGATTGCTTATTGATGCATTGATTCCAGCTCTTACAAAGCTTTGCCGTTTCCGTTCTGTTTCATATCACACAATATCATTTTTATTTATACTATACAATATAGATATTTTTCTGTCTGCATACATCTTAATATGTAAATAATGTTTTGTAATGAAGACCTCTGTTGCCCAATAAATCCCAATCTGCTTTGGTTATCCACATTTCATGGATTACTTTTAATCTTGCAAAGACTGACGCACCTTTCCAACATAGAACTTGAGGATCAATTTCTCTAGGCGGAGATAAAACTTGTATTGGCAATAAATTAGATTCCTCAAGCTTCAGATCCATCAATGATGGTAATTTTTCATTTATTATTTCTGCCAAAAGTTCTATCAGTCGTGAATCATCAATTGATAATTCAACCTTAGTGTTATTATTTGCATTGCTACCATTATTGTTAGACCCAACTTTATCCTCATCCTCCTCCTCATCTTCATTAGTTTTACCGTTATTGCCCTTATTTCCATTCTCAGTAGATGAATTTTCGTTGGTGCCCGTAGAATTGGAAACATTATTTTTAGCAGCTTCTTCGGTTAATTGTTTATTTAAAGCATTTCTTCGTTCTTTAAACTCATTATTGATATCTACTATTATATCCATTGGATTTGAGATTGATAGAAATCTCGGTCTATAAATATTAATCCTATTAGTCAAAAATAAATCCAAATTTGGTGTTTTCAGAACACCACCGATAATTAAAATATTCTCGTAGAATTTTTTCGATGTGTTCAAATTGTTCTTTGATGCATTAGTTATAGATTCAATAATAGCCACATCAAGCTGACTCAAATTCAAATTCTTAGTTTCTTTCTCTTCATCGATAGATAGTTCATTTACTTTTGAATTCAAATTATTTGGGTTGTTTAATTCATGAAAATCATTCAATATAAGAATGAGGTTTTTTAAAATATCTTGATCTTTCAAATTGGTGTAAATTTCAGGGTCATTAAGTATAGTCTTTTTTTGAGCCAACGAAGTTGGATCATCTGTGGTTCCTGTATATGGATCCTGACTTCTGGTGAAAAGCTTATTATCAAACTTGCATTTAGCGAATTCCAGGAAGTTTTTACCATCCTTATCATCGATCTTGATTCCAAAAAATTCAGGATAGAATAACGCCATCGGAGAAATCATTACTTCATCGAAGACTTTGAACTGGTACTTTTCGGTTTTTTTATATGGTAGTCTCTTGATAAAATCATATAATTGAATAGCAACATTGGCGTCTTCGAAAGTGGTAATTCTTTCTTTCAAATCGTTTATCAATTTCCAGCTTGGATATTCCAATAAATTGAAATCAGTAAAAGGAAAATCATTTTCACTCAATAATTTAGCAAAGACATTTGTAATATCATCACCACCATAATCTAAATTTACTCTTGAATCATTTAAAATCATTCCTTCATCGATGCATGCGATATTGGTACTTTGAGCACCAATATCAATTATACAAGCTTGAGAAATACCGGCACCAAAAGATGCTGCAATAGAATTTTGGATCACTGAAATGGCATTAAAATTCATTGAATTAATTAACAAATCTACCCAAGTTTCCACAAAGTTTTTATCATATAAATCAGGAATAATTAAAACCACATTAAAGTCTTGAAAGCCTTTTACATCTTTCAATTCTTCAAAGTTCTCTGTTAATAGAGTTTTCAAGATATTTTCAATGTCGCCGATAACTTCATTTGGAGATTGGTAATCATTAGGGTCTTCATTAAATTTTCCATTTTTGATAGGATATCTCAATTTGAAAAGTTTGTTATTAACACCATCTACGTTGGTATCACAATTACTTGCTAGCTTTAAAGCCTTTTCGCCGACCAAGAATTTGCAGTCATTTGGAATTTCTTTATTTTCAATCCAGTCAATTTTATGTGGATCATTTAAATCAGAGATTATTTCAGGTCTGCTTTTTTTATTGAAATTTTTCACAGTTTCACTAGAATTCGGCAATACTCTTCTCTTATAGTATCTCATTATATCTTTGAAATCTTTTTGAATGATTTTCTTGGAATCTCTATACCATTTATCAGATTCATCATCGACGCTTTCTGGTCTTCTAGGGACCAATTCTGTTGAATTCTGTTGAGCTTCTGGATTATTAAAATTTTTAACTGCTATAACATTTGGGAAAGTTTTAGGATAAGCATCCGTTACAAAACCAATTCTTATGTTTCTCGATCCAGGATGAATAGCAATAGTTTGTAAATCTTGAGCTCTTTTCTCGCAGTAAATCGATGGGTCTGCGTCGTTATCTTCTTCTTCATCGTCATCTGCGATCTCAGGATTACTCTTAGTTTTGCTTGAGTCACCATTTGACGTTTCTGGCTCAGTATCTAAATTATTATGCTTGAAATCATCATCATTGTTAGGTTTCACCGAAGATGATTTCTCTTTCAGTTTATCTGAGCTCGATTTTTTACCCTTTCTTAAACCAAAAAGTTCTTTTCTTTTTCTGAGAAAGGTTATTTGGTCGTCCTTTTTCAAATAATCAGTGTAGTAGTTCTTTTGATTGATTAAAGGAACTATTTTGAAAGAGGAGTTCAACAAGTTATTCTCAGCTTTCTCGATTCCCGAGTCTCTGATTTGTTTGGCGATGGATTCAGCAGCCTTGATACGCCCAAGTTTTCTCTTCAAAAGAACTGCTTCGCTGACTTTTTTCCCAGCCAATGGCAGAGAAGAATGCTTCAGAACATGTGAGTCTCTTGGGTTCGCTAGCTTGGGCTTCTGGGCTTGCTGGGCCAGTGTTTTGCTACTGTGACTGCTGTGTGATTTCGATGGCATCTTGTTATGCCCAAGTTGCGGTTTCAAGCAATTAACAATCAAAATAACGGACAAGAGCAGAGCAAGTGAGTACCCACGGTTCGAATCTTACACCACTAATACCTACTATACCCTTAGTTATATATATATATATATATTGGTATGTTTATGGGATTAGTTTTTCTCCAACAGACAAATATTCAAACGCAAAATCTCCAATGTACGTTCATACTATGTGCGCGCGCCAAATGGCTATGTACCGAGTCTGGTGGTTGTTTGAGCAATTCTAGTTGAAAGGTTTACAGTAAAACCAGATACACCATTCAAATGCAAAAGTGAGTGCTAGAGGACTGTAATCTCAGATGGATGGGAATGGATGGCAAGAGAAGATAGATATCTCGCTGGGTTTTGCGGAAAAGTTTAACTTTTTTTTTTTTTAAATTAATTTGCTAGTATCTGGAAGAGCTGCCAAATCAATAGAACTTACGGTGTGAAACAAACTACTCAGACTGGGAACAAGTAGAAACCGTATTGTTACTCTTGTGACTTCATTCAGTCCCTCAAAGCCAATATATAGTTGCCAATTTTTTTTTAAAACAACTTGTTCTTTACGATTATTGATGATGAAGGACCAGACTCCCTTTTTTACGGAAAAAAAATTTGAAAACTATGATCAGACGTTGTTAAATCCAGAATAGGACCCTGATCAACTGTTTCTTCTGAGGAACCAGTTTTATAACTCGGGTACCAAAAGGTAAACGAGTATGTAGTTTTGCGTGAATATGCTGATATTGGTATGGTATTTCTCGCTCATCAGCAGATGAAACGATGACTAAAAAAAAAAGTAACTAGTAAAAAAAAAATATCGAAAATTTTTTAGAAAAACTATAATTCTCAAAGCTGAACAGACTACTGTCTGGCCCCTATATTGGATCATCACCGAGTGTAAATTGATAGACACATAGAACCAACAGTGATCCGGAAGAAGCTGAGTTAAGACCATATTTGGTATTTTTCAGAACCAAGAAATTCGAGAGAAAAAAATAGAAAGCTTAATAATATTTACAGCCGCAGCTCAATGTCATCATCCCAGGAACCATCAAAAACAACAGCCACCGAGCTTCTAAGAACGGAGTCTAAAAAAAGAGTAAGAGATGCCACTCCTTTGCAAACAAGGATCTCGAAACCATGTACTATGAACCCCCCAATTGACAGCGACGGGCTTTCATGGCCATCGCTCGGATCTCGTGCCCGTATCGAGGAATCGGAGGAGGAAGTAAATCAAAGAACAGCAAAAATAGCTCAAGCAGTGAGTGTGATTCTTGAAGAGTTGGGTGAAGACACATCGAGAGAAGGTCTTTTGGAAACTCCTGAAAGATATGCTAAAGCAATGCTTTATTTCACAAAAGGATATCAAGACAATATTAGAGATGTTATAAAAAATGCAGTTTTTGAAGAAGATCACGATGAAATGGTCATTGTTAAGGATATAGAGATCCATTCCCTCTGTGAGCATCATCTTGTTCCTTTTTTCGGCAAATGTCATATAGGATATATACCAAATAAGAAAGTCTTGGGTTTATCTAAACTAGCAAGAATAGCAGAAATGTATTGCAGAAGATTCCAAGTTCAAGAAAGACTTACAAAACAAATTGCAATGTGTCTCCTCGAAATACTAAAGCCTATGGGTGTGGCTGTTGTTATCGAGTGTACCCATATGTGTATGGTTAGTAGAGGTGTCCAAAAAACTGGAACATCTACTATTACTAGCTGTATGTTGGGTTGTTTTAGAACTCAACAAAAAACAAGAGAAGAATTTCTAGGATTAATAAAGCATTGAGTAGTTCTATTCAAGGACACTATTCGACGCATGAATTGCTATTGTGTAACGTTACAGCTTCCAAAACTCTTGCTTTCCTGTATTCCTTTTTTTTCCCTCTCTTTTTATATTTCTGACTCAAAATATCTATCAATACCAGATAGTGTTAATAATTACTAAAGATTTCCACAATCATAAATTTCATGTATTTTATATTTATAGTTTACATTCATAAGTACTCTCATATTTAGCCAGCT
The DNA here is from genome assembly GCA_002564245.1 of Saccharomycopsis fermentans. NCBI lineage: Eukaryota > Fungi > Ascomycota > Saccharomycetes > Ascoideales > Saccharomycopsidaceae > Saccharomycopsis > Saccharomycopsis fermentans. Next base: position 1,693,867 of record JNFW01000001.1, read on the forward strand.
TACCATATTTTCAACAAATTCAATGTCATTCCTCAATTTTAATTTTATCCCACTCGGAAAATCGATTTCAATTCTCATGTAATTTTTTTGAGTTAAACAAGTTTATAAAATCTTCAAATTATAAGATGTATCATTATACCCACTATACTGCAAAAAAACACAGAACAAAGTCATTCATATCCAAGATTTATTGAAAGTAGTAATAGGCAGGATACACATCCAAATATTTCTATATATTCTTAAAAGTTTCAGACTGCTCTTGCAAATATCCTAATTCATTGCTTACTCTACTCATATAGTTATCAATATGGTTGAATAGTATTTTAATTTGTAAATTAGCATCGTTCAACTCATTCTGATAGGATTCTGCTAGTGAACTAATCTCTGTATCTAGACTTTGGATCTTTGCATTCTTTTCCATTAGTACTTTATCATTTATATTCTTCTCATTCATTAATTGATTGTATTGATTCTGTAAATCCTGCAATTTGGCATTATTATTAGCGGCTTTTTCATTTCGCTGCACTTGAAATCTCTTGATTTTATCATTAATATTATTTATTTGTATCTCAAATTGTTGAATTTTTTTATTCAAATTTAGCAATTCCGAGGTCTTAAAGTCTTTCAAATCCAGATATTTGATTAACTTTAACTTTTGTTCATTGTAACTTTTCAAATCGTTTTTGATATTATTTAATAACTGAGTCAAAGTATCTATATCATTGAGTACTAATTGAATTGAATTAATATTGGTCTCAAATTTTTTGATCTGGTCTTCATTGTAATTAATCTTAGATTTTAAATCATTGATTTCGGTTCTTTTCAAAATGATTTCATCTTTGATAGTATTCAAGTTGTTCAAATCAATTTGGCTAATTAAACTTTTCAAATCTTCTAAATTTTTAGAATTGTTTATGATATCTTCATTCTTGGACTGTATCTTTTCGATTAATTCATTCTTTAAAGTTTTATAGTTCAAATGTTCTTTACTTAATTTATCCTGTACGATTTTCAAATTTTTCAAATCCTTTTGGATCTTATTCTGATATTCATTTATTTCATTGATTTTGTTGTTACTGCTATCATTATCCAAAGTTTCTTTCCTCATAAAATCAATTTTTTTCTGTAAGTTGATGTTTTTATCTATAATCTCATTTCGCTTGATCAATTGCGCTTCACTTATATTTATCAAATCTTTGTAATCATTGAATCTTTCATACTTGAATCGGGCGAAATTGACTATCCCACTTAAGATTCGATTCAACCTCAAAGAGTCTGGCTTGTGAATGTCCATGAAGTTGAAATCATTGATTCCACAAACTTTAATGAATTTGAACAACTCATTTTGCAACAATATCACGTTTAAAGACCCTGAATATTCGTCGTTTGTCTCTTCGGATTCTTGCTTAATTTTCTCCAATTTCTTATTTATATTGCTGGAAAGAAACTCGTTGACTATTAGCTCGTAGAACAAATGCTGCGTGAAATTAGCGTTGGGCTTGATTAGATTTTCCTCGCTAATATTGATATTGCAACTTTGTAGACACACAGTTATCTCTTTGATGGATAAAACAGGAAAGAAATCGTTTTGCTGCTGTTGCTGCTGCTGACGACGTAGACTTGAAGACCCGCTGAATCTTGACATTGCAATTTTGGGGGTTCACTCTAATTGTTTAGCACTCTTTTTTTCCAGCCAGATATAACAAAAAGACTTGATTCCATGTGTCTATAAGACTCTTTATCACTGCTTTAAAAAGCTTAATCTCTGTTTCAAGTCTTGAGTGGCTTAAGTTAATCCGTTGAGATAACTTTGATTTCAAAGGATGGATATCTTTAATTGTATTATTATAATCTGAAATGGTAAACATAAAATGTAAACAAAAACATATAATTTAGCGAGCTCATAACCAATATTGTTTTTTTGCTAAAAAGCCGCCAAACTTGGAGAGATTTGGAATCAGGTATCATGATCAAGGATTAAAGGCTTAAAATGGTCAAGCTTATTGGCATTATTGATCCAATCTACTCCATCACTAAATAACAAACCATATATTCAATCTACTTGATTGCTTGTACCGCTGCACCCAGGAAAATTAGTTCTGGAATAAATCCTGATAATACCATTTCGAAGTATAGCTTACACACGGAAAGAGGATTTCCCACAAACTATCAGTTTTTGTATTGCTTGTTTTTCTTTTTTTGCAAACCTCTTGGTACTGTTTATTTTTGCCCTTCATCTGTTGGCCTGGAAGAGACAATATAGAAGCTAGTCGTCACATCAACCACAGACAATGCATAGCTCTCGATTCAACAAAATTACCAACACTATTAAGTCCTCTAATTTGAACGACTTCTCCGAAGGAGTCTCACCGCATGCGTTCAACATTACTGCTGTAAATAACTTTGGGATCTCAGGAAAAGTTATCGCCACAGCATTCAACCAAACCCAATCATTGTTGGCGTTAAGTAACGATAGAGGCGAGATTTACGTTTTTGGAAACAAGGGAGTCAAATCGATAATCAGAAATAATGACAGGTCTCCAATCATATATCTCAGGTTTGTTAAGAACATTTTTGTGGTCACCATAAACAGTTTCAACATGTTGAATATCTTCTCTCTATATTCGAAGAAATTGTTGACAGATTATAAGATTCCTAACCGAGTAACGTTTCTCGAATCAGATCCTAGCTTGGATTTTATATTTATTGGCTTGGAAAATGGTAACGTCATGATATATGATGTGGTCAATGGTTATATGACCAATTCTGTGATTCCAAACTATCAATTGAAAAAAGGAGGAGCATTCAATGCTTCGATAAGAGACCAATCTATCAGATCGATCCAAGTACATCCAAGAGATATAGGTACTATTCTAGTGGCTTACTCAAAATTAGTGATACTCTATTCTCTAACGGAGGAACGTGTCAAACAAGATTTTGTTTACGAGCTACTGCCAGGTGCTCCTGGTGGAAACTTCTCACCTAATGATATCAATACAACAAGATATCCCTCCGTGAAAAAGGCTATATTTCATCCGAATGGATTGAACTTGCTAACATTACACTCTGATGGCTCTTTAGTTTTTTGGGACACAAATAACGGCACTTTGATTTTGGCTAGAACTTTATTCGACACAGATATCAATAAACCTTCTAGATTGATGACCCAATCGCAAAATATGAACGATATCGAATGGATTTGCGAGAAGAACCCGGAAAATACATCTTTATTGATTAGTGACGACCATGATTTAATAAAGATGGATTTTGATACCACTCCAAAATATTCCTTAACATCTTACGAAAAAATGGCCGAATTCTATTCAAATTTGAAGAATTTGAAAATTTTTCCCATAAATAGTGATAATCAAGATAAAATTACCAAAGTGCTTTCATTACCAACAGCGTCACCTTTTTTCAATAATAATCATAATCCAAATATAATTTTAATCTTATTGAGTGATGGCTCGTTGAATTTTTTGAAATATCCAATAGGAAAATTGATATCTAAGTCATCCATTTTACCTACTTCAGTATCTTGGTTAAATTCAAAGGTAACTTTAATGTCAAGTATTTTAATTTCACAAAACAGTTGGAATGACATCGTTGATGATTACAGCCAAGGTAATACAAAAAGCGATTTCTATGGCCAATTTTTGTTGAAAGGTGGCTCTCTCAATAGAAGAAATAGTCGCATAAACCCCAACAGTTTTGTATCATTAATAGTAACCGGCCATTATGATGGCTCAATAAAAATTCATGATACGTTAAACTTCAATGCTATAGACATTGACACTTCTATTGCATTCAATGAAACCTCGCAACCGGTATTGATCACTAAACTTTCTATTTCACCTAATATTATGGCCTTGATAGCTTCAAATTATAATGGTGAGACTATTATTTACAAATTTGGTATAAATAAAAATTATGATCCTCGATTGACTCAAGAAGATTATGATTTGAATCCAAGTTTACTTAATTTCAAGAATTCTAGCGGCAATACTGATGGGTTAATTGTGAATGCTACCGAAAATATGGCTAATTGTACAAAGTTTGGATATTTACCCCAGATAATCATAAAACCGCCTATCACTAAAGGAATTAATGGATTACAAATTACATGTGCTAAAGTTTGTGATATTGAATTTGCAATGATTGCATATAACGATGGTCAATTTTTAGTTGTTGATTTAAGAATTAATGACATAATTTTTAGAGAAAATATTAACAGTATTTCGGATAAAAGAAAAAATACTAACAGCCTTTCATATGTGGCTTCTGCTGAGTTTTCAATTGTACAGATAAGTGAGGAGGTTAGATATTCATCCATAATCTTAATGCTTGGTACTTCTGTGGGAAATTTAATTTCATTTCAGATCATTCCAAGTTCAAATACAAAGCTGAAGTTCAGATTGAAATTTTTAAACTGTATGGATGTGAATGAATCAAAAATAAGAAACATTATTCCAATTAAGTCTACCGATGGAAGCTCAGCAATTGCTAATGTTAGAGATTTTTCCAAGTTGAGCTCAGCAATAATAATTCCTAGCTATACTATATGCGTTTCGTCTAATAACATAAAGCTTTATAAATCATTGAATGCTAAGCATTCAAGCACAAGTTACACCGCTTCTACTTCTCATGGTGAAATTGTTCATTGTGATGTGGTGTATATGAAGGAAAACAAAGCTGTTTTGAACGTTCTTTACTCTAGTGGTGAAATTGTTATCTTATCACTACCAGGATTGGTTCAAATATCCAAATTAAGGCTTCCAGTTCGCTTGAATAGAAGCGTATGTACGCAAGGTTCTATTTTGCCAAATGGTGAATATATCATTAGAAACGACGAAAATGAGTCCATACAGACAAATACTATAGCCCAAATACCAATTGCAGAACCTAATCTTTTTAATAAGGACATCAAAATGCCAGCTCGACCTTTATTTAACTCATTACAGTGGGCAAGAGGATCAAAAGTTACAACTATTGAAGAACTAGAAATGATATTATTTAAGGGCAAAATTCCTAAAACAAAATACTTTACTGATACTAGACTTGCTATTGAATCTTGCGGTAAAAGTAGCAATATCAATCAGGGTGTTGGCTCGGCTGAAGATTCACCAGAAGCCGGTAATATTCTTAGTTCATTCTCTTCAATGATAGGTGGTGGTGCAGCTTCCAAGAGAAATGTTCAAAGAAGTGATGACGATGTAAATAGACTCAGTACTGGCAAGAGATCAAGTGTAGTTTCAAACAAAGCGGGCACAGGTTGGGGAAGTTTCAATATGCAAAATTTTTCTAAAAGTTTTAATGATACTTTCAATAACCTTGAGGATAAATTCAATGATATGGGCAGTCAAATTGCTGAAACCATGAATGATACAGTAGAGGAAGGAAAAAACTCAATGATGAAATCAATGGTCAAGTCCAAATTTGGAATATAATTTTTTTTTTTTGCTCTTTTCTAAGGTTCTTTGTTAATTTACAAATAATAACATTATAAATGAATAATTACTTTTTGTGCAATTGAGGTTTCAATATGCCTCTATTTACATATAATAATAAAATTTCTAAGATGCCGACTACTAAAAGGTATTATTTTGAGACAAAAACCGTAAAATTGTTGCCATATGGTAAGATAGTGTTTAATTTCCTTTTCAGTACTGTTGATAATTTTTACTTGCTGATCATGACTAAAACTTATCAATATATTTGCCTTCTTCTGCTGCCTTGTTTAACATTTCGATTTCCTGCAATTCCTTATTTCTTTTATACTGTTTGGAATAGACTACAACTCTTTTGTCTGCTTCAAGAGCAGCATATCCACCGATCCAAGATACAAACCAGAATACTTTGAATGGAACCCTCACAGTTCTAAATCTTGGATAAAAAAAGCCTATACCATAGTACGACGTGATACCATACACAGTACCTTTAGCAGCGCCCAATCCAAGTGCACTGAGGATCTAAAGTTATATTGAGTTAGTTTATCTTCTTCACTTGGTAGTATCCTTCTGTATTGACAACTGATCAGAGAACGCCTGTCCTTAATAGCTGTAAAATACCTACTTCCATGTTCAATTTTTTGATGTTATCTTCATCATAATGTTCTGGTCTTATTTGTGTCATTATATTGTAGTTATTAATCTAGTTTCTTTGATTTCTTGATGTCTGGTCATACCAATATAGATATTCAAAGTCTATAGGATCAGTAATTCTGATTAGATTTCTACTAGTATTTTATTTTTTTTTCTGTGTGTGGTGACAAATAGTTGATATATGATGAGCCAAGTTGCTTTCAACATGTAAAATGAGTTGATTTTCAGAACATTTTCACAAACTACGGAAGTACTCAATGATCAGCGAATAAATTGCTTACAATTCCAACTCTAGAAATTGGATTAAATGATTAGAATGTACGAGAATAGTTTTGTAAAAAATAATGGTTATTAGAAGTTGAATAATAGTGAGTAGCGAAAGTCAAAAAAAAAACCAAGGTCCCAGTATATGTGTACATAAATTTGCCAATAACATCTGTCAATAACATTTTTCAATCACATTAATATTAGAAAACTGTAACTAAGTGGAGATCAAATCAGTAATTTAGCTCAGTTTTTATTTTCTGAATGTAGACATAGAAGAGTGCTGCCAATATTGCAATGACGAATAGGACAACGTAAGGAATCTTTTCAAGGGCCAGATTGGAGTAAACAAAAAACAAATGCAGCTTCTGGCCTCCTCTAGGTTTCGGATAAATTGTATTCGAAATATATGATTGAACTACTACCTTTGGCTTACAAACGAGAAGTTTAAGAGCGTCAATCAAACCTTGAATGAACATAAGTGAAACCGCTATCAACTGTATGAAACCATTTTTATCCTGCGTACCCCGCGAGCAATTACTTTTAATTCTATTATTCATCAAATCGTGGTTATCACTACTTTCTTGGCCTTTTTTATCAGTTGACCAACCAGAATCTCTGGATAAGTGCTTTCGATCACGGATACTCAATTCTCCTATAAGTAGCGGTTTTAACAATTGTTTGCTGTATTCTGAATGTCCCACATCTTCAAAGTATGACGTGGCATCAACACCAGCACAGTCAAGCATTACTTCCACACCTCCAGGATGCCTCTTTAGAAAGCTTGAGACATCATATACATGATCGTGGATAACCATCCAGATATCGCTTTTTTCATTGTGTAAGCTGACCTCTTCCAAGCTTATATACCTTTTATGCTGTTTTTCTTTTCTTGGGAAGTTATCTTTGCTGTTACTTGTTCGAAGACGATGATACAATGTACTCAAAATAAACATACTGTACGCGAAAATCAAGCTGTAGCTGGCTCGACGTTTAAGCAATTAATTTCTACCCTATACTTTCTCTCATGTAATACTTTTCAAAAACTCTTATATCATCAACACAACCTTCTTTAAATTTAGAAACAAATAACTTATATCTTAATTGTTTCACAACTTCTCATGGAGTATCAAACATTGTATCTACCATGGGGCCAAAGAGGCTGCTTGAGTTTGCAAAAGGTGCCTCACAGCTGTAAATTCTGACATAAAAAACTAAAAAAAAAAAAGCTTATATCTAATATACATAAAGAAAACCTTTGGATTATCAAAAAAGTCAACATAAATGTGTTTAGTATATTGGAAATTGCAATACGAATATATCTATTTAAATATATATACAGGTGAATAATTAATATATAACAAAAAAAAAAGACAAAGAAATTTGATTAAATATTGAATGCCCAACCTCTATGAACTGCCAGCCTCAGACTTTTTCAAAACTTCTATTTCGGCAGGATCCTGATCAGGATCAACCCATTCGAAATTTTCACCGTTTGATACCCAGTATTCTTGAAATAACAATTCTTGGTCTGTGTATTCTTCTATGCTTAATCTTTTCTTACGCAAATTTTCTCTGAAAAATGTGCTTAATTTCTGTTTTTCGCTCAATATCCCATAATTGATGTTATCACTTGTGTTATCGTATTCGAATTTGATTGAGTCATCTTTGTTTTCATTGAAACTGCTATTCGAGATTAAACTTTTGATCCCACTGACTGATTCTGGAGAATTAATCAACTCTGAAGAGGTCTTGCTCCCGACTAGATGGAAATTATTGGCATTTAGATCATAAAGCTCTTCATAGTTTGTGAAAATTTTCTCATAGCTGATTAGCTCTTTATGATGCAAAATTTTGTGCCAAAAAGAGACTCCTGGTCTCCATTTGACTCTCTTCGTTCTGCTAGTGAAAAAACCCAAAGCAGAGATGAAACCTAACAAACTCACGTTCAACAAATAACTTCCTATCATCAAATTCAATCCAGTACTCGAGATGGTAGAAGTTCCAATGAATTCCATTGTAAACTTGTCGAATAAAAATGTCGACAATAGTTCCAAGGAGAAGAAACAGGCAATGTAAGATGGAATATATTTGCTGAAAAATTTGTGACTGATGCTATCTGTATATTTCTGATTTCCGAACGTCAAACTAATCAATTTGAAAGAATTCTCGAAATTATCAACGGCTGCTGATCTACAACTGTTTAATATAACTCTGGTTGCAACTTTGACGTTGTTGTCATTCAATGCGATACCTGATACCGTCTTTGAGTTTAATTTTTCCACAAAATCGACTATTTCAAAAGAATCAGGTACAGGGTTAATCAATAAGTAATTTTTTATAATCTTATCATTCTTTTTATTATCGTAAATTATAGCATTTATATCCCTGTTTCTATTGTTCAAAAGGAAATCATTCAACAACTTTTCGATATCTCCTTTACTTGCCGAATCTCGCTTAAGATCTGTAGTATTATTTTTGCCGTTGTGTTCTAGAATCTCGTCTACTTTCAAGTCATCAGCTTTCCTTGTCTCGAAAATGGTTCCAAGCTTAGTCTTATTGTTTTCTAATTGCAATTTTCTGCAGGATTTAATTGCATCTATCAAAATCTCTTCATATGAGGCCTCACCGCTGACTCCTGAGACATTCTCTTTGCTGACAATATCAAATCTTTTTTTCAATTCTTTGCAATTGAATGGTTTTTGTTCAAATATGCTTTGGTAATTTCCCTTATTCAATCTTGCAAATCTCTGGGAAAACCCTCTGCGGAGCACATTTTGAAACTGTATAGTTCCAAAAACAGTCTTTATCATAATCTATCGACTGGATCTGATAGATGAATATCAAATTCAACTCTCGAAGCCAACTCTTGACTACATATAAGTCTCAAATCAAAAATGAGATTTTCCACTAATTTTACCAAGAAATGTCTTTTTTCTTTTTTTTTTTTTTTTCTTTCAAGTTAGGACTCTGATTTTGGTTACGCTCCCTGTTTTAGAGGATTCAATACTCATCTATATATATATATATATATACAATATGATGACATTATTGCGCTAGCTTCAGTGAAGAATACCTACAAAATGAGTGAAATCAAAGGACGATAAATTGATTCTATGTTTATATTAAGATCTTTTATCTTTGGTCTCGAAATAGACTTCGTAAAAGCTCCTGGAACAAAATGAATGTTTCGAAAAAAATTAGTATCTTGTTTTTTTACCTACTGACAAACGGTTGACTGACGAAGAAAGACTTTTGATACTGCTCGTGTAAAACTGGTTTTTCTCAGGTTTCACAACAGAGTCTCTGATAGACGCATCAGGTATATCATCTGAAGAAGACCATTCTGGAATATCACTGAAATAACTGATCAAAGCAGAGTCTATCAAAGAGGTATGTATTTCTTCCTCAAATGGATGTTTATCGCTTTTCATGTTGTTGCTGTTATTGGTCATTATTTTTTTCAAGAACTTCTGTTCCTCATTATTATTGATAAATCGCTCACTAAAAGAGTTTTCGTTCGAAGGCTGAGGTGAGATCTCAATGCTTTCTTGGTTCTCCTCATTGGTTCTATTCACAGATATATCGGCAGGACTGCCCTGCATATTATTGAGAATAGGCTGGTTAGTTAATAAAAGTACAGGAACGGGCTTTATGGCTTGTAGCACAAGAGTAAGTAATTCAATAGATCCATTATCGAATAATGTGGAGTACAATCTTGCCTGGTCTCTGATATCATAATTATTATCGTATCTGCATAATTGTATAACATATTGATAACAATTATACACAAAATTGTCTTTGTTCTTAGGATAATAATCCAACCATTCGCTTTCCTCATATTCTTCAGCATGATCAGCTTTGAATTTTAAAAGATCATAAATGTAATACTTGCATATTAAAAGCAAAATATTCAGTCTCATCAAATGGTTCTCTTCATTTTTAAAATTGATCAACAAATTTCTCGTAAAATCAGCAATGTATTTTGGAATCAAACTGATAAATTCACCAACTAACCATATGACCGCGGACTTTGATTCTGGTAACAATGTAATCTCCGAGTGAGTTACCAATTCCCCAAGTTTGATGATAGATTTTATATTGTTTTCTGGAGATTGTTGAATCAAATATCTAATCACAGACAAGCATTCGTTAATTATTCTCGAATCACCAATCATATCTATTCTATTGAGTAGCCATGATAATATTTTTTTATTTAGTGCTAAATTGATTTGGGAACATTTTCCTAATGTTTTCACTGCTTCATTGGCGACTTTGTAATCAATTGAATTCATGATGTAAAACTTTAATTCCTTTATGATTTCTTTGCTATTGTTATCGTCAATAATTAAAGATAGAATATTCAATTTCAATTTTGCTATGCTTAACAGGTCACTAGGATACAAAAAAAACGTTTTGTAATAATTTTGGAAAACCAACACATCTTTTTTCATAATCACATATAAGATGACTTGTAAAAATATTAATCTCGTAGATTCCTCTTTGGTTTTGCTCAACTGATGAATTAACGCATCATTAATTCTTAGAGACTTAAGAGTCTTTGAAGGTGCCAAAAAAATAGAGGCCTTAATCGTTGCCAATATTAAACTTTCATTTTGAGAAAAAAGAGATGTAGATAATGAGTCAAAAAATAATTTTAGATCTTTATCAAACTCAACCTCATATACGGGATAAGAGATTTCAAATTCCTTTAATGGCAATTCCATCTTTTCATCTAAATTAGCCAAGTTGATAATTTTTGGTTTACTCAAATAGAGTCTGCAATACTTGACTAGAATATTTATCAATATTGTTTGTGTCCATTCATCTAAATCATTCAACTTTAGGCAAAAATATCTAAAGTACTTATGAAGTATTGTATAATTCTCTGGGCAAACACTATTATAAGTCACTATCGCTGAGTTTAGAACTATAGTGCTTGAATCTCCAAGCAACTTATCCAAGTGGTCATTAATCAACTCTTTTTTGATATCTGAAGATATATCACTTGTATGTTTGTTGATGATACCCATTATTTTAGATATGGCTACTGCTGCTGCTCTTCTAACAACAGCAGATAAGTCATTTGTAGCATTTTTTATAGCAGCCAAACAAATAGGTAATATAGAAATATTGTCAATAGATGATATGATTCTAATAGAAAGGGCACGTATCTCAGGATTGTAGTCACTCAATGATTTTTGGATGGAATTTATCGACAATAGAACTGTATCCGAATTAATTTCTGTAAATCTCAAAAGATAGATGTAAATGAGCTTCTTTATCTTTAAATTGCTATTGTTATTGATATTCTTGATAACATAGGGGAAAAACTTTTCAGCATCTTTGTCAATGCACATATAAGAGATAACACTCTTCAATCCTTGCAATATTTCAGAGTCAAAATTCGATTCTAACAATTTTATTACATCTCTCGGTGGTAAATCTGAAGGCAATGCGGTAACCTCTGCTAGTTTATTGGCTGTAACAGTCGCTGCAACGGAAGCAGCCTCCACTGTTAGGTCCTTGGCTGACTCTAATATCGACGATATTCTAGATAATGACTCATTCATATTTCAAAAAAAGCCAATTCTGTTTAAAACTGTTCACTCTGCATCAATGAAATAAGTTTCGAGCTCCTTATGGTTTTTGAAGGTGACTCAATCACTCTAATGACTACTTGATTGAATAAGTACGTTGAATAAATGTGATATCACTTGTTTCTGAGCTTTGGCAAATATTCACCACTACGATCTAGAAATTACAACAAGGGCTCGCAACATTTTCTTACATTTTCACATTTTCATTTTTTTCAACATGAAAATCCCAAAACGGTAGCATTTTGGAAAAGAGGGAAAAGCAGATTTTGAAAAGAAGTTACCATGCATGGGTGAGAAATAAAATATATGAACTTTATTTTATTAAAAATACTAGATATTTTCCCATATTGAGGAATTTTGTAATTTGGGATGAACTAAAAAGCATTTTAATATTAAAAGTGCTCAGGTAAAAGATATTAAATCATCAAGTAATCAAGAAAAAAAAAAAGAAGGAAATAATAGTAATACATAACAGAAAAATGAACAATGAAATGCCATGAAAAAAAAAGTATGTTTTTAGCCTGAATCGAAAGAGAAAGGTTAAAGTATTGAAAAAAAAATCATTTCGAATCATTCGATAATAAATGGAATAATATGAATTGTACACTCCAAGTTGGAAATTAATCATTCTTCGAGATCTTGTTTTACGACTTTTAGAGGATCATCTTCTTCATCGTTTTCGTAAGCGAAGACCAGCATTGGGAATTCAAATATTAAAGACATTATCAAGCAATAAGTGGTTATTAGCACCAACAGAACAGAATAAATAGCACTAACAACCCTGAAAGCTCTGAAACCAAATATGGTGTATAACTCTCTATTAGCCAAGGACATAGTACCTAAGGGGAAAGTGAGGGCCCACCATGCTTTGGAAAATTTGTAAGTTTTGGTTACTGCAATTGAGATGACAGCATTCACGGTAAAATGATACCCGTTTGATACCAAAAACAATGAAACAAACAAAAACATCAATTTGACTGTTTGACCAAGTAGGGTAAGGATATCTATCAGAGAAATCAGTAAGTTTTTCGAAGCATCCACTAAATTAAAGGCCAAAAAACTTGGATTGTATGTAACCAAATAGTTGTAAAAATTCATACCAAACAAATTACAGAAATAGGAGGCTTGACCTAATGCACCCACGATCAAGAATTGAGACTGTGGATTTTTCAATGGGAATTTATACACATATAATTTCCAAAGATACACAGAAAAAATCAAAAAGGTCAAAGCTACCCCATTAGACCAGCAAAGAAAACTTAAGATCAAGTTTGGTAGCTTCAAGTTTGGATGAAGTCTGTCATAAAGCCCTGCACCTATAGATGCAACGACATTTTGAGCAACAGCTGGTAACAAATAGGACAAGTGAATATCTTTTGTTTCGATGTTTGATTTCCAATGAATTACAAAGATTATGAGCCATGCAGAACTAATTGATAAGGCGATATTGATAATCCAAAGGACGAAGAGCGCAGTTGTCCAATCGTGGGCTGTGATAAGACCCAAAAAACCTAGAATAGACGAGTAAGACATCGAGTAGCAACCGGAAAAAACGTTTTGGTTGATGTCAAAAAGCAAGATCTTCCATTTTTTTGGGAAAAGGAAGATGGAAATAAAGAGAATAATGTTGTAGAAGATGAACAATAGGACGCAACATGCAAACATGATGTAGCTGCAGATACGAAGCCAGTAGCCGTAGTAGGGGAAGTTATAAAGAACCAAGGAGGAAATACCCGTACCCATGGTACTGGTGAACCACATTGGGTGGAAGTCTTTGACGACAATTTCCAAGATATGTTTGACGCGGGTGTTCATTGTAGCTCAGGAGATGCGGGAGTTGGATGTAGTTTACAGCGAGGGTCTTCTTCTAGAGGTTCGAGTTGGATTTCCCAGGCGGGATCTTTTGGTATTTATACGTTTGTGATGGCTGGACTTCGGCTAATTCAGAGGTTTTGTATCCTCGGATTCACATCAAAAAGTGCTGAGGGATTAATAGTGCCAGGAGGGTAACGTGTATCAGGACAGTCATGTATTCTGCCTTGTTGAATACAGAGTCAGAAATATCACCAGTGGTCTTATGAGTAATATCCATCTTTTATATAACTTACCTAAAGAGGAAAGTAGAAAACTTCTAGAAAAGCATCGCTAAAAACCAAAAACAACCCAAAAAAAAACCTGTCACAGGGTTCGAAACGCACTAAAACAGGGCATATAATAAAAACGGATAGTTCCGGGGCTCGCAATTTCGGGGCTCAATTTGCGGCTCAGATAAAATATTATTCACACCACTCTATGACAGGTTAAAACAGAATACTAGGATTTTAGCAGCGTCACGATAAAATCGTACAAAAGGCACCTGGATTGTACTTCTCGATTGTATTTTCAATTGATCAACACATATCCATTACTATCTTGATAATTGAGTAATTGCACTAGGATTTGTTTTTTTGTTTTTGATTTCAAAGGGATTAGCATATTTGCGTTTTTTTTCTAAAAGAAAGCCACAAAATCGATAAACAAGAGCAAGATAACCGATAAACAAGAACCAGATAATCGATAAACAAGACCACAAAATCGATAGAGAATGTGTATGAAGGGACCATCGCACGTCTATGTTCCTGCATACTTGAGAAAAGACAGCGAGACTGCTGCTGTCGAGGCCTCGGAGCCAGCAGAAAATGTTGAGAACACTGGAAATGCTGACGGGTTGCAAGATATCGAGAAGTTGCACATGCAACAACACTACGAAAACACAGAAGCAGCTGGAAACTACAACGAAAAAGAGTTCTTACTTCCACCTCCTGCCACAGCCAGCTCTCCTACTGACGCCTCTGCTGGTAGAAGAAAGAAGGGCTATTTGATGATCTTGGCCTATATCTGTCTTTTGACCGCTGCTGTCACATTCATGCAGAGAAATGTTAAACCTATGAGAGGTGGACCTTTTGACGGCAATCCATGGTCAATGGTGGAAGGTCATCATCCACCACCACCGCCATGCGGAGGCCATCATCCTCCTCCTCCTCCTCCAGCTGAGGGACACTATCCACCACCACCACCGGGTGAGGGCCACTATCCACCACCACCACCACCGGGTGAGGGCCACTATCCACCACCACCACCGGGTGAGGGCCACTATCCACCACCACCACCAGGTGAGGGACATCATCCACCACCACCACCAGGTGAGGGACATCATCCACCACCAGGTGAAGGACACCATCCACCAGGTGAAGGACACCATCCACCAGGTAGAGGACATCACCCACCACCACCAGGTCAAGGCCACCACAATGGATCTGATGAGCACCACAGAGATTTCAAATTCAAAAAGATGCCATGCCACAAGAAAAATAACCAATAAGTGTTTTCTTGATTGATTCCATCGTTATTATAGGGGAGACGTAACTCGTTAAATCTTGTCTCGTTAAATTTATTTAGTACTCGAACACAGCTCAAAAGCCGTTCCATCAGGAGTTACAGTTGTTTTTAGATAATATAATAAAGTATATTTTTGACCCAAACGTAGATTTTTGATTTTTTTTTAAAAAAAATTCCTTTGCCATTTTTGGTGCAAAGAAGCTTCAGTGGTTTCTTTCTTGTACTATACTGCCAACACAGACTACCTGCGGAAGTTTTGAACATCATACTACATTTTAATTACAGAATAGTCGAACTCTACGAGTAGTTTAGCCGGATCTTTGTAATCGGCTAATTTCCCAACCCAAGCCACCCTTCGCCTTCTTCAATATTTTAAGGCTCAAAAAAAACCTCTATCTTTGAAACCCCTGGGTCTGCTTCAACACACACACTCAAGCAAGCCAAGTCCATATTTAGTCCAAAAAATGAGACTTTTCACTAATTGTTCCGGCGTGGATGCCAACAATTCCGTTGAAACCTCCAGTGTCTGCTGGCTACTGGTTAGAAGCTCCGTCAGGATTCTCTCAGTTTCCGCTGTTGTTTTTTTCTTTGCTGCCGCTCTACAGCTACTTTTCAGAGTACTTCTTGGGATTTAAAGACTAATGGGGGGGGGGGGCCAGTAGAGTAAACAATTTTTGTTTTGCGGGAGAATTCTAGGATATGAAGCATATAGAATAACGGACAAATATTCGAATATTGTCTGTCTGCAAGTAACTTTAAACCTTTAATTTAATCACATTTTGATACATTTTTTTGCTCTAAACTAACGATTTTTGTTTATTTACACCATTTAGACAAACAAATTTCCTAGATTTTATCCTAAGAACCCAAATCTGCCGCGGAGGTGACAAGAAATCTACTCGAATAAGCCTAAATTACAGTTCTGCCAGTCTTGTTCTTTTTTTTTCATAATTTTACAATTTTTTCTTGAAGAGAACCCGATTTTATGCACTTTTTGGATCACCAAGTGTCTTTTGCTATTTTCCACAGCTGCTAACACTCTTCTTTTATCAAAAACACCCTAGTTCCAACGATCTGCTGTCCTTCCGTAACCTTCTCTTCTCCTGAATTGCTTGTTTGTAAACCCCCTAGAAATCCTTGCTTTCTTTGCTTGTTCCACATATCTCTATACACTGCTCACACTTTAAAGAACCAAAAATGCATAGCGATCTGATTCCTTCCTACGAGTTGCCTATCTATAACCAGCTCTTAGAGTTGAAAAAAGCGTTGATCTTATTGAAAAATAACAGAAAAGAGTATATGAAATCTTCTGATGTCAAAAATGTCTATAGACAAGTTTTGAATAAGTATCATGAATTGAAAAAACTCAGAAGAGCTGAGCTTGACACAGTAGTTCTAGAATCTACTAACCTTTCTAGCTCTGTATCATCACCTTTGAACCCTCATAACAAAGTTGATTCTTTGTTGGATGAAATCTTCCAATTGCTTTCTCTCAGTTTCATGACTGTTGGCTTGACAAACACCGCTCCTGCCACATACGCTTCCCTTTCAACCGTTCAAAGATTATTAGAGCATCTTGTTGAAAGTAAAGTTTACACTATTCATGATTTGTATCCAATCAAAGAACGTTTAAATGCAATATCCAAAATAGTTTTAGAAAATACTAAAATCAACGATAATATCGACGATACAAGCAAAGTTTCTAATTCTGATGAAAATAGCATCTCCTTTGAGGAGCACAATTTATTGACTCAAAAATTAGAGTATTGTCTCAATGAATACAAAACTATCGAAAAAAATATGGAGCAAATTTCTCCTGAATTAATGCCTTATTTAGACAAATTAATAACCTTGAGAAGAAACCTTTTGAGTTTGGTCTCCAAAGCCGAAGGAACTTCCAGCATTTTACTTAAGTCACCAGATGAAAAGTTTGGCAGCAATAGCAATAGTAGTATTCCAACACTGTCTAATGGTGATGATATCGAGAAATCTTTTCTGGAAAATATCTCTCACTTAACCATAAATGAGAAAACGAACAATAACAAATTACTTACACAATACACAGATTTATTAAAAAAATTAGAAACAGACCATCGTGATGAGAACGGTGATTTTTTGAACGCTAAAGATAACACAGAGATAACCAATAAGGAAGGTCAACAAGTTCTCAATGGATTATTGGACGATTGCCATTATATTATCAATGATTTGAATATTTTACTTCTTGATCGCGAGTCATCGGTACAACTTATAGATGTGGGTTTGATCCCATTATACAACAAATTAATCAAGATTAAAACTTCTTTGGAGAATTTATTAGTCACGAGAAGATGGACACTTAGAGAAACTGATCTCTTCAATTATCAAAAAGAGTTGCAAAAAATAGATGATCTTAGAATCAACGGAAAGTTCAAAAACTTAGTTACAAACAAACCTTATACCAAAGGTCAGACTATGTTACTTTATTTATTGCGTCGTTGTTACGCATTAATTTACAAACTCTTGGAATCTTCAGAACCAGTTTCTGAGTCCTTACAACCTATTCATAATCAACTAAGTACTGTGAGAAGATGCTTGTTAGATTTGAAAAGAATGGGCGGAATAAATACCACCAGAGAACTTTACCCATATCAAATGAAGTTGGCCTCCTTAGATGATCTCAGAATCGATGGGAAGTTTATTATTGATGGCGAAATCCCAGAAGGCCAGGGAACTTTGAATGCGTTGCTAGCCGAATGCTACGATATTTGTTATGAGTTGCGTGTTGAGTTGGAAGAACGCGAAGAAAACGAGTCAGAAAAGGAAAGCGATGATAAAGATTCTGTATCTATATCAAAGAAGTCACTGTCTAGAAACGATGGTGTTTCTGACGACGATGAAGATGAAGATGAAGCGGATGAGGATGAAGATAATAGACAATATGATGAGTTGGGTGAAGAAGATTATAAATGCGATTATGATTATGATAGTTACGTACCTAGCGAGAATGTCACTGATAACGAATTGAGATAGAATAAACGCTTTAGTTATTATATTTTATACAATTTGTAATAGCATGTAGCATGTAGCTGGAGCTTGCAAGGCAACAGTGTTCGAATTGAGGATCTTCACACTTTATATACTAAGAATTCTGTGCAATTTAATATTGTTTCTCCAAATATTGTAATAAGATTACTCGAGAAAAATCGATATTGCGCTGATATTGGTAGTTCTCGCGTTTATTTTTATGTATCCTAAAAAAAAAAAATGCATATGATTTGAGTACTCTTAAAGCTAAAACTGAAAGCTGTTTACCTCCACAATGCCTAGTTTTAGTTAGTATCTTTATCTATTTTATACAAAACTGCTTTTGACCTGATCTTTTCTACTCTATTCGGTTAAAGAATCACCTATCAGTGTGATTGTATGGTTGTATCTGAAAGGCAGGTATAAAATACTATGGTCTTTCAAATATCTAGAAATGAATTTCAAAATGTCTTCGCTAACAGCGCTATCTTGGATCAGACCAATCTCTCTGAAACCATCAATGGTCCTACGGATAAATTCAACGACAATAGTATTGGCAATACAGATTTGAAACAAAATTATGAAATTCTGCTTATGAACTGGATAAGTGCTTGCAAAAGACAACAGAAACAACAAGGGGAGCTAATCTATAATTTGGATAAGAAATTGTTTAGAGATTCAATAATAGTACTAGCAGATGATTTTGAGACTGAACAAAACGATGCATTTATTAAATTCTCAAAAATTTTGTCTGATTTCGTTCGCCAGGTTTTGAAGGCAGATTTTTTCTCTGATAAAGCTACCAACGAAATAGTTCTGACCTTCAATGAATATATGACTACTGATCTAAATGGATTCATAATAGAAAATGATTTTTTAAAGCAAATAAACACAGCATACCAAAGTGAAAACAATTTGCCTATAAATTTAGCGTCAATGTTCAAACTATTAAAATTCATAACTGATACCAGAGAAGAATATATACAGTTTTACAAATCCGTATTACTACATTACGAGCAATTCTTAATTGATGAATCATTGATTTCTCCAACCCAATTGCAGGAGATGAGACTTATTTATCAGGAGGTTAACAATTTCATAAATTCATTATTTCTAAATATGCTACTAGATAACTATAGGATGAGAAGATTATTCATATTGCACATGAAGGTTTTGCTATTCCGTTATTTTAGAATAGACAGAAGGATAAACGAAGTTCGTCAAAATTTTGATACTACAATTTCATCTGACAGCCAGGGATTTTCATTCACTGAAATTTTGAATTTCTTTACTAATATGGAAATGGGAAATTTATTAAAAAGTATTCTAAAAACGATTTACGAGTTTCATTGTAAGATGTTTTTAAAAGAAAATTTCAATAATGAGGTTAGAAATATAAATCCAAATGATGTTTTACTATCATTTATAAGCAAAAATTACGAGTCATTTCAGATTTTATATCAACTATTTAATGAAAATCAAGCAACTAATATAAATGAAATGAATAAAAATGGGAAGAAAACAATTATTAATTTTTTCTTACATCAATTAAATGAACAGCTTTTGAATTTAAATATCATAAATCTTTTTGGAATTATCAAGAACTTCGATTCTTCGGAGTTTTCAGCTATTTCAATATTACAAATCCAGGATAAGTTTTCTACCAAAAAAAGAGAAGCAGTAATGCAGCAGAGAAAAACTCTAATAAATAATTTCATTTCAAATTTGAAATCACAATTGTTAAATCCTGGCGTTGAAACCTTAAAAATATTGAAATATTACATTTTAATGATTAAATCCTTCGGCTTATTGGAGCCAAATGGTGTTCTTTTGGATATTGCAAGTAGGCCAATTAGAAAGTATTTGAAAGACAGAAATGATACTATAAATCATATAGTTGTGGGCCTATTGAGCGATGATAAGGAAGAAAGTGAAACCAATTTGAATTTGACGCAATACTTGGTAGATGATGAAAATGAGCATCACGAAGAAAAGGATGAAAAAAGATTAATGATTTTTAATGACCACAACTACTCTTTGAAATGGACCCCTGCTCCTATTGATGCGTTACCTGACTTTCAGCAACATGAAAAACTGCATCACCAGGAAAAAATCAAGCCTCTAAATATTATTGAGTGCTTGACTACTTTATTTGACTCAAAAAAGGTGTTCATCAATGAGTTTTTAAATAAATTTTCGAGAAAATTGATCAGCTTGAGAAATGATGACAAGGAAATTATTCTGTTAGTATTTAAGACTCAAATTTTAAAGAAACTATTTATTAAAAATAACATCAATGATTTGAGTAATTTGGATATAATGATAAATGATATTCTAGAATCAAAAAAGTATAATTCTTTCAATGAAAGTAAGGCCTTGACCAATGGCATTTTCAAAAATACAGTTGTGTCATACCTATTCTGGCCAAATGATTTAATCAATGTGAATCAAAGTAATAACAAAGAATTAGAGTTTCAATTTCCGCAATCTTTTCAGAAACAATATAACTCCTTCTCTAATAACTACCAAATAAAAAACCCAGGTAGAGTAATCGAGCCGATTTACGATTTGGGGCAAGTTGAAGTCGAACTTGAATTAAGAGACAGGAAAAAAGTCTTTATGGTTACTCCTGACGTAGCATCAATCATTTATCTTTTCAATGATGAAGATGATGATCAGAATAGTAAAATTACCATCCTAACTTTGAGTGATATTGCAGAAAAGTTGCAATTCAAAAATTTAGATAAATTGAGAGGCAAGATACAATATTGGATAAGCAGTGGTATTTTGAAGGAAGTAGATACAGACTCATATCAAGTACTAGAAGTAGAAGGAAGCGAATCAGAATCTGTAGCTACTAATTCAAATTTTGACCAGGAGGAAAATAACGGCAATTCAAATACTGCGAATAACGAATTAAATGATAAAATGGAGAAGTATTTACCTTTTATAATAGCAATGTTAACAAATCTAGGGGCAATGGATCTCTCTAAAATGAAAAACTTACTAAGTTTCACGATTCCCCCAGAATTGAATTTCAATTGTAATGATTCTGAATTGCAGAATTATTTGAATCATTTGGTAGAAGAAGAAAAATTGGAATTCATAGGGGGAAAATCTTACAAATTAAAAAAATAAATTGGGGCTAGAGAACCAATTTTGAAGCTTTGGCTTTTTTACATATATTTTCCCTACCTGATACATTACATATAGATAGATGTCAATCTCAATTTTAATATAAAACATATATCTCGGGAGCATTTTGGAAGTGTTCTTCAATATTGCTACAATCTAATAGTTTTGATAGAGAAGGCATGCAAGTAAGACAGTTTCAGTCACATGTATATTTAAAAAAAAAAAAAAAAAAGAGATACGGATGAAAAGTAATGATTCAAAAAAGCAAATCTAATAGCCCTAGCGAATTTGATTTATCTTTTTATTAATTAAATTGCATAAATATTTTTGCTATGAAATTCGATAAAATGATGCTGGAACCAAAGAAGAGAAATGAGCAATTGATACATACCAAACAAGGGCACATTCTTGAGTTGCTAGATGAGGATATTCAAGAGGTGAATTTAATGAAATCTAGATTGCTTTCCAAGGATAAAAAGCAATCAGTAATAGATCAGCTAGCTACAAAGACTGATGTGAGCTCAGATAAGGCTCAAACTGCTGAGAAAGAATTCCCTGATCCAAACCTGAATAACTCGACAGCTAAGAGTATTTCTGAAACTCAAAGCAATACAGAATCTGGGGCAGCATCCGCAGCAGCATCTCTAAATGACAAGAGTGATAATGAAGTAAAAGAATCTAACGATGAATTGATGACAGATGAAAAAGCAGAGGAGAATCTGATATTAGACAAATCAAGTTTTAGAAATTACATCAATGCTTGTGACAGAGTAAGGCTATTTTATAAGGAACAGCATGAGAAACAGACCTTTTCATATAACATTCAGGCCAGAATTAATTTTAAAACAAAAGTGCGAGCAAAGCTATCAATTTGGGATGCCTTGATCAAACTAAGCAAACTAATAGATGAATCAGATCCGGATACAGAATTATCTCAAATTGAGCATGCACTACAGACGGCAGAAGCAATAAGAAAAGACAACAAACCGCGTTGGATGCAATTAGTAGGATTAATTCATGATTTAGGAAAGCTTCTCTATTTTTTCGATGCAAAAGGTCAATGGGATGTTGTCGGTGACACTTTTCCAATAGGTTGTGCATTCTCTAAAAAAATTGTTTTCTCAGAGTTTTTCAAACATAATAAGGATTATCATCATCCTATATACAAGACAAAGTATGGAATTTATTCCCCCAACTGCGGGTTGGATAACATAATGCTAAGTTGGGGTCACGATGAATATATGTATCATATAGCAAAACTACATTCAAAACTACCCAAGGAAGGATTAGCTATGATTAGATATCATTCGTGCTATCCTATTCATAGAGAGAATGCGTATTCGTATCTCATGAATGATGAGGACAAGAAAGTGATTCAAGCTGTGCAAGAATTTAATCCATATGATTTATACTCGAAATCATCTGCTGTTTGTCAGCTTGAGAAATTGCAGCCATATTATCAGGAACTAATAGATGAATTTTTCCCTAATAAATTGGTCGATTTTTGAATTGTTCAATTTTTTCGAAATTGATATTAATTGTAAGACGAGCAAATCATCAAGAGGAATCAAAAACTTTTTACGACAAAACTATTTTTAATGAACAAAATAAATAAAGGGCAAAGCTTGCTTGAAAACGTAGAACACAATATAACGTAAAATAGAAGAATTAGAAAAAGAATAATATACAATAGATAGGTGTGTGGAAAAACATTGAAAAAGCAACCTGAAAATCTCATAAGTTGATACGAATTTCAGTTAATGATATCAAAAATACCAAAGTATTGTTCAATATTATAGGTTCCTGGATCTTTCCACATATCATTACGAAATGTAAGGAGAGTTACATCGGATCCTAATGTATCTAAAATACTTTTTATGGCTACTTTTTGATTTTCTTCACTAGGAACATTCAATCCATTAGTGTTACCTTGGCTTGGATAGCCAGTCTCAGTTACCACAACCTGCTTCGAGGTACAAATATTTTCCACGATAGCTTTTTGGCCTGCAACGAAAGACCCTGCCTGAGATGCATCAATGTCTGCATCAAAATATGAATGTGGATTGATTCCAACAAAGTCAATCAAATCGCCTTCGCATAATTCTGGATTATTTTCAAAGGTAACTGGTGGCTCAGAAGTTGTAAAATAACCTGTATATCCTGCATCTCTTAGTGTGGATTTCACACTTTTAATAATGGTTGTCAATTCACTTGCATCCATAAAGCCGCTATTTATAGCCTCGTTTCCTATAGTAATATAGTCAAACAAATCCCAGCCATTTTCCACACTATTAGCATATGCAGCCAAAGCAACAGCATTTGCTGTTATTTCCAGAAGATCAGTACTGGAGAACCAAAATCCTTGGTTCACCTTTAATCCTAAAGATTTTGCAATAGGCAAGACAGTACTAAGATAGTTACAATCATTTCCATATACTCTTATTGAAGGAATGTTTTTGGCAGCAATTGATTCCAAATCTGTTTTGACGGAATCATAATCTCTACATGAGCTATCATCGTTGTATGGAGAATATACTAATCCTGTTGGAATGACCTTTGAAACAGCTCCTGAAGCAGTTGAAGTAGGCGTGCTAACAGCCATACTTATAATGTTACTTCTACTAGTACCTTCTTCGCTAGAACTGGAGGATGCAGTTGATGTTGTCGATTTCGTGGTCGAAGTTAAAGGAGTTGAAGAAGCTGAAGAAGTTGAAGAAGTTGAAGAAGTTGAAGGAGTTGAAGGAGTTGAAGAAGTTGAAGAAGTTGAGGAAGCTGAGGAAGTTGAGGAAGCTGAGGAAGTTGAAGGGGAAGATGAGGAACTAGTAGTACCACGGCTCGACGTAGAGGCTATTTCTGTATTTAATGTACTGGAAGCAAAGCCTGATGTAATTTCATCAATTGCTGAGGAAGCTTGCACATTACTATACAGAGACCAAGACGTGATTATACCTCCATTATTTGATGCAGCATTTGATTTGATAGGCTCGATTGATAAGGACGTAGCTGAGCTTAAAGTTGTAGTAATGGTTGATTGCACGGCATCTTTGTCTGAAGCTGACGCATCAGTGTTGGTAGTTGGTGAGCTCACAAACAGTGTGAGTGTATATGTTAAATCCCCACTTATTATAACTTGGACTTGTGGAGCTGTTACAGTGCTTGTAGTTGTATAGAAGAATGAAGTTTGCTTGACAGTTGCGACAGTGGTAAGCACCTCCACAACCGTTCTCTTGACATGGACGTTAACAAGAGAATCTGTTCCACACACTGGAGCAGCTTGGACTAGAGTTGCAATAAATTGCAATAAATAAAGTAGAAAAGCAGGACTGGCTAACATTTGATATGAACTTTATAGGTGAGCATAAAAATAACAGTGGGAGGGTGACTTGAAACCTAAAAAGAAGAATAATCAATCAACACAGATCTCTCAAGATTGAAGCTAAGAAGATTGAAAATGGTTCGTTAGTTGGTTTTCTGGCAATTTTACTTTAGAGGGAATAAAAAGGCCGGAATAATTCGCTTTTATATTTGTTTCGAAAGATCATTTCTATTCAAATTGGATGGATGACAATTTCTTAAATATTACTGAATAGTTTATCCAGTAAATCTTCCAAAAAAGGAAAAAAAAACAGAGATACTAGACTAAAATGGAAACTGTTTTAGTTTTTCAGCAAAGATCTTAGCGTTTTACGGCCTGGATCGGCAATCTGAGCCCTTTCAAGTGCGTATCTCAATACTTGTTACGATATAACAAGTGTAATACTAACATTTGAGAGTATAATAGCTAAAAATAACAATAAATATCCGACGCAACTGACTAAATTAGAAGAACGTCGTTTTATTCTGTAGTAGTATTTCTCATTTGATCTTGATCGCCAAAGGGATGAAATCGTTAGACGAGATGAAATAAATATTCTTTCAAAAAATAACATAATGCTTTTGTGGCTGGTTCATGCATGTTGAGAACTTCTATGCAAGTTAGAATCTTACAAATCTAATATTCAAGAACGAGACGGGTATTTTTGCTGCACTACATGCAGAAAATAAAAAAGAGGGTATATATATTAGGAAAATAGGGTTAGCAATTGTCAAACGTTATGATCGTAAAACACTATAGGCGGGGGAGGTACTTTACCGAAATAATACGTAAAGAAACTAGACACAGCTGATCTGGGTCTAAATTATTTGATAATAATGCTACTAAGCCTTGCGATGATATTAATTTCCTTAATTCTCTCGTGAGATGGCTTTACTGACCTATAGTCTATTAGTGTTACCTCCTGTAGTCTGCCATAATTGCGAGTTTCACAAACTGTTTTAATATTAATCCAAATTGAAATAATATTGGACGGGTCAATAAAAACAGTATAACCAAGTATGGATACACCCCAGAGGTTGTGAAATAAAATTAACTTACAAGGATTTCGAAAGGCCTAGCAAAAATAGATTAAAATTTCATAACTAGCATTATAATGACATTATTATTGTTTTATACAACGAAAAAAAATAATGAAATACAATTCAATCTTATAAAAAGTTATTTTTATTAGTTTTGTTGATGTAGAGAAGTGGATTATTATTTTTTTCAAATTTAAGCACTGACAGCAGCTGGCTTAGCAACACCAGTTTGGAAGCCGTGCTTGAATCTTCTGGAAACGTGTTTCAAGTAAGCCATTCTACCGGTACCAGTGGTTCTTCTTCTCTTAGCCTTAGCAGCCCAGTTGTGCTTTCTCATTTTAGCAGCTGGGTAACCACAAGAAGCACAAGTCTTCTTTTGAATGTGGAAAGAACGCTTACCACATCTGTTACATAAAGTGTGGGACTTGTTGTGTTTTTTACCTAAAGATGGAGTACCTTCTGTTGAAATGCGTTAGTAATACTGTCAATATTATTATACTGGTTTTGCAATAGATTGAAAATCCAAATTGGTTCTCAAATCCCGAAACGGACGAACATGATATGGACGTAGATTTAACAAATTTCAATTAAAAATCTTCAATTTGCTGTGTTGATACTCTCCAATATTGAGCCAAAAATTGCTGATTTGTATTCTGGACAAGCACATTCAAATGCTAGCACGGATCTGAGAATCAAAACATGAAAATTTGAAAAAATGTTCTATGAGGTTCCCACAATGCCCATCACGGTTTTTGTCCCAGTAAATATCAATTAAATTATTTGAAGACCTCGAATTCTGGGAAACATTCTGAGAATGAATTCAGTGAGTATTCCTCATATGGTTTTCCGTCCCAGTATTGCAATCCTTCAAACAAATACAAATGCATCTGTAGTTCTTCCATTTTTCAAAATGTAACTCTTTCCAAATTCGCTGGTCACTGTAGGCTAAGCCACTACTGCTCATCGTTTGTCCATCATATCTTTAGCTGGTATTTCCTCGTGTGTGGTATGGACCCAGATTCCCGAGTTTGGCCATCTATTACCTGAAATATCACGTTCGTTCGTTTCCTTCAATCATCCGTCATCTACTTACTTCCCATTTTGTATTATTTATGTTATATGATGTTATTCTATATAGCTAACTTTCAACTATAATAGGTAATAAAACAGTAATCATCAATATTGAATTTTCAGAAGCCTTGTTTTTTTTCTTTTTTTTTTTTTTTTTTTTTTTTTTTCTTCTCTCTGTTGTGAGAATAATTTCGTTGCTTACTTTAAGCAGTAGCATTACTTTCAACAAAGCCTTTCGAAGACTTTATTTTTTTTTGGTTACTTAGAACTCGGTGTGCGGGTTTTGAAATTATTTTTCAGGTGAAAGAAATAAAATCCAAGCAGAAAATTATATGAAAAGTTTGAGAAACCGGAAAAAAATGGAAAAAATGAAAAAAAAAACAATAATCCGAAAACGAAGAAGTGAAGAAACGACATTATTTGTGAAATGTCAGTAAATATCACGTGGTATGTTATGCCCTCCTTTAATGCACGTGATCTGCAGCTCAACAATTTGTTCAAAATCCCCCTTACTCTGTACAGCAGCATACTGAGATACGTGACATTTTCTATCATTTAAGACAAGAGATCCCTGACATTTTCTAGTCTATCAAGATAACAGTTCATTTTCACAAACAATAGATACTGTCTCGAAAATCAGAACAAGACATACAAAACAAATTACACAAAATAATCGATTGTATATATGTATATTGGGCACATGTAAAACATTTTTAACAAAAAAAAATCCAATCACGTATAATTACATGCTAGTAGTTAACACACCAACGCTCACTTTGATGCCCTACAAGGAGTCTATTAGTAGGTCGTAGCTGTCCTTGGTAATCAAGCCAGAATTAAACAAGTATGTCTCCAACGCTTTGATCAACTGAATGATCTCTGCTGGCTGCAAGTGGCCGACCGCGACTTGCAACAAATAACCCACGGTTACTCCGTGAGAAGAAAGGAAGGTCTCGTAGTACAAGTACGCAAACGATCCCATGAGGAATTGACAATCCATACGGTCAGTGATCCCACCGTGGCCAGGAATAGTGTCACCAAAATCCTTGATGTTAAAGGTTCTTTTGACACCAGAGGCGAAAAATCCACCAAAAGGTGCAATCAATGAGGCAAATGTGGCTAAAACAATAGCATGCAAGTAAATAGGTTGCAATGTCAAGTATTTCATGTGGATCCATTGTTCAATGGCCGGTGGAAGTCTATAACTTGTAGGAGTAAACACAGAAACATTCAAAGTTTCCGGACAAGCAGCAGGATGATTGAAAACATTGACGGTAATATCTGTAACAGGGCAAATTAAATAAGAAGACTTACTCAAGATATGGGTCAATGCAAATCCTGCAATAACTGTAGATACCCAAGCACCCAAAAATCCTTCCACAGTTTTCTTTGGGGAAATAGCAATTAATGGAGTACGACCAAGCGTGATACCCACAATGTATGCAAAAATATCATTGATGATGACAAGTCCAACTGGTAAAAGGAACCAGAAAAGACCATTGAGAATATTATTGATAATCAAATGTGCTTGGAAAACCACAAGAACCAAAAGCATATGAGTAATTGCAAGTTGAGTGAATTGAAGCTTGTAGTAATTTGGTTTCAAAGTATAAACAAAAAAGACAAATCCCAAGACATACAAACAGTAACTGATAAATTTGTGATTAGCAGCTAATGGACTCAAGTAATAATCGACAAAGATCAAGTGTTGAAAATGGCGAATCAAGGTACGACCATCCAAATAATAGATACTAGTTAAAAGGAAATACCAGGAAAGAGTTCTATTAAGAGGCAATTCCTTTTCTCTGGCAGGTTTTGAGGCCAATGCAATAACTTCTTTGAAAGTCAAGACTTGAAGAACCAAGACAAGGCCAATGACCCAAATAGGACCCAAAAACAAGAGACTGAACATCCCTGCCACCATTACGAGCGTCCATACTGTTCTTTCAATGAAATTCTGTTTCTTCTTACTGAATTCTGCTTTACCTTTCTGGCTATCTTTGGAGTTTTCTTTGGCGGATGCGACAGGACCTGAGCCTGATTTTTCACCAGATTCGGCTATCTTTTTGGACTTTTCAGTTTCGCGTTTTCCAGTCATGATAGAATGAATAAATATAGGATGGGGAAAAAACTAATGACGGAGCAAATTCGAGCACAAGACTCAGAAGTATCCGAATTGTGGGGGGGAGTCTCAGGAAAGAAACGGATATCTATTTTGCTTTAGTGTTGTTATGAAATAACTTTGAGATCCTTTTTCAAGATAGTCTCGGGGCAAACTTTTGTTAAAGCAAGTTGGAATATCCGGGATCTGATATCGCTTGAGTGTTGGGCTCTATTTGTTCTATAGAAAGTTCAGCAGATTCCAAAGGATCACTTCAAACAGTCATTTATTAATGAAGTAGTAGTATAGCTATAGTTTGCTCAATTGATTATTTGTTGTGCAAAATCTTTCTGACTCGCGCAAAGCATGTGACAAGAAAAAAAAAGTACATTATGGAAAGCTAAAAGCCAATGAAAAATCGGAGTTCTGGCTTATTAAGACGGAAGGGTAACAGCACGTGACGTAGCCATTGAATAGACCCTTAAGCTTTGATCTTAATTGACTCAAGTTATAAGATGTCAAGAAAGTCTGTGAACGGTGACACAACTATTAAGAATTGTTGGTAATTTTTGATCTAGTTGCTGAGTTTGAGGAGAAGAACTGTTAATTTATTATGGATTCTTCGTGAGAAAAGTATTGAAATCGAAACTTTTTTTTTTAAAAAAAATGATTTAATTGTACAAGAAATGAAAGTTGTTATAGTTTGATGATGGCTGAAGTTTTTGAATTCGTTTTGAGAAATAGTCTTGTATTTACAAGCTTGTAATTGTCACGATATGTAGGATTTTTGGGCAGTTGACAAATAACAAGAGTTTTACATTCTTATTGATTGACAGAATATTTTTTTTAATCAAACATTTTCGTTAGAAAACTCGTAGCACCAGTAATACAATGTAACAAAAGTTTAAGGATATTCCAGTAGCTCAGCTTTCGCTCGAACAAACGAAAATAAAAGATTTGTTTGCTGTTGAATATCAAAAACGTTTGTCGCAATTGAACATTGAAGGCTCATCGCAATCGTGTGCCAAAAAAATTGAAAATCAAAGTCTTAGCAGAAACACAAGAATACGGATGCGGGAGGACAAGGCTGTGTTTAGGATATCTAGATCATCAACCTCAAATGGCTCAGCCCCCGTTGAGGCAACGCAGAGACATTGCCATTTGGCAGACATACAAACCTCTTGATTAGCATTAAGCAAGGATCAGAAGCTTTTTTTAGTATGAGAAAAGCGTTTTGTATGAAAATAATAGGGGTACAGTCAGGGTTTAGGTTTTTCTTTTTTCTAATTGTACGTTGAAAAATGTATAAATATGCATATTAGAGTGGGAGAACGCATACATCACACCCGCTAACTAAATTATAGGACGAATTTGTTGATCTCAAAATGGATATGTTGCCATCCCAGAAGAGGAATGAATGTTTAATACCAGAAGATACACTTGGAGTGACTGATTTGCTGAAGTTTGAATTGCTGCAAACCGTTAGCAATTTTGGAAGTTTAAGTTGTTTAAGGTGTTCTTGAAATTGGATTTTACAGTAGAAACAAGGGCTTGAATGTAGATCAAAACTAAGAGTTGAGACATGAGAGTTAAGACGAAAGAAAATGAGTGTCAAGGGCAGGAGTTGAGACAAGAGTCAAGACGAAAGAAAAGTGTTAAGGGAAAGAGTCGAGTCCTGAAAAGAGTTAAGGTAATACTAAGAGATAAGATAAAAGTTAACCTAAAGTTAAGATCAACGGATGCAGATCAAAAGTCAATATTTCGGATGTAGAGTTGTTTCTGATGCTGCGAAAAATTCAATTTACTTGTAAAAAATATGAATGAAAAATGTGAAAATACAGAGTGATTATTTCAGTTGCTGGTCAAGAATGGGGGGGGGGGGGCTCCGCAGCAAATGGGTGGTTATTGGGATTGCTGGTTCCCCAGTGTTTGGTCCTGGCATGTGATCGCGAAAGGCTGGCAGTTTTTGCCAGGTTAGTGTATGACTGGAAACAGCAGTTTTGCTTTTTATCTAGATTGCACAGTGTCTGAATTATTGCTTCAAGATGGTTCCAGAATGCTGAACCACAGTTATTGAACAGTCATTGGAATTCTGTCGTGGTAAAATATCTATCAACAAGATGGATAGCCTTGCTATTTTTTGAATAATAGTTTTCAAATTCTGTTGATAGCTTACATTTTCTGCTGATAGCTTTCATATTCTGCTGATGGCACGAAAATGATGTCAGGACCCTCTGTGTGACACCAATATTTGGCAGCAACCGCCTTGAAAAAAATACTGAGTGCTCGCTCTCTCCCCCTGGTTGCGATTAGCTTGTACCTCAACAGCGCCTATTGCGCCCCTCCCTCTAGGCTAATCGCTATCATGGCAAACAACCCTTATTATGATTTTCTCAGCCGGCTCTGTCTCTTGGCCTGCAGATTTCAGGGCATTCGGCGGTATTGGCCTATAATTTCTTAAACTTACACCAAATTATTGTACCAAACTTAGATTTCACTGGCATTTAACCGTACAGCACATCAGAGAACTTCAACTATAGTTCCGTTTCAGTCATGCATCATTTTGTATGTGGGCCCAGCATGCAGACGTAAGTTTTTTTTTCTACTTGTTACAAAAGTATGCTCTTTCAAACAGCACAGCCCCGTTGGCTGAATAAAGGATAACAATTGGTGAAATAATAGACCCTTTGTGATGTTGGCAGCTAATGGAGATTAATAAAARAAAAAAGAAAAAAGAAATGGAAAAAAATACCACAGAACAACAAGAGTGAAATCCAAGGCAAAACAGTGAAAGGGATAAACAGCATCGATTACAATCCACAGACAGATCTGTATCCATCATCTTGCAAAATTATTGAACATCTATCACTGCTGATATTTTTCTTTTCCTTAAATATCGACCCATCTGCACCATAATTTCGGGTATCACCATCCATCACTCTCACTGTTTGCTTCTGGTATATCACGTTGGCATTTTTTGGAATTTTCTCGCTTTGATAATTTTCTGGATTTGATACTTTTTTGGCGGTTGTGCTTTCGTGATTTTCTCGGTTTTTTGGTACTTTCTGATCTTCCTGACATCTTCTGATCTTCCTGACATCATCTGATCCCCAACACAACGTTCATATCTTTCAAACCAATATCTGAAATACACTGAAATACGCGAAACTAAATACCATCAAGAAGAAAAATAATCCCCATCATGTTTGGTAAATCTAAAAGTAAAGACAATGAGGTGTTGCCTTTCCATCATCATGACCCTAAAGAGCCAAATCCTTTCAAATACTCAGTCAATGACTTGGATTTCCACGATCCTAAGTCCATCAAGTCCTTGGCCTCGGTCTTGCAAGACAACTCAGTCTCTCAGATGTATGCTAATCTCCACACAGATCCTATAAGCGGAACATCCTCTGATGAAAATGATCTCAGAATTAAATTCTACGGCTCTAATATTCTTCCCATAAGGAAAGCAAAGTCTTTTCTTAGATTGATCTTCGAAGCCATGCAAGACAAAGTTCTTTTGGTTTTATCCGTGGCCGCAATCGTCTCTCTTGCTTTGGGGCTCTATGAGACTTTTGGTCAACCTGTCGAATATGACTCAGAAGGTAAACCTCAACCTAGAGTAGAATGGGTTGAAGGTGTCGCTATTATTGTCGCTATTGTAATTGTCGTCGTTGTTGGTGCAGCTAATGATTACCAAAAAGAACGTCAATTCGCTAAATTGAATCAAAAAAAGGAAAACACAAATGTAGTCGTTATAAGAAATGCGCAAAAAACCATTGTTTCTATCCACGATATTCTCGTGGGTGATCTAGTGTTTCTTCAAACTGGTGATGTCGTTCCTGCAGATGGTTTCTTAACTTCTGGTAGTTTACAATGTGATGAGAGTGCATTAACTGGTGAAACAAATAGTATCAAAAAATTCCCAGTAGATGTGTGTATTCAATTGTTTCAGTCAGTTAATAAAGAAACCCCATTAGATAGCGAAGATTTGGTTGATTTGAATCAGGATACTGCTCAAAGCAAATCATTGAAAGATCCTTACTTAATCTCTGGTGCAAAAGTCCTTGAAGGTCAAGGTTGTGTTCTTATCACTGCAGTTGGTACTAACTCAATTCATGGCCGTACTATGCAGCTCCTTCAAGAAACTGATGAAGATCCAGACAGCGAAGCATCTTCCTCTCCTTTACAAGTGCGACTCGATAAATTAGCTGGCGATATTTCCAAATACGGTCTTCTTGTAGCTTTGATTCTTTTCATTGTACTTTTCATCCGTTTTTGTACACTTCTTCCCTCACCACACGCTTACAGTGTTTTAACTGGTGCTCAAAAGGGTGAAAAGTTTTTAAATATTTTGATTGTGGCAATCACTATTGTTGTTGTCGCTGTTCCTGAAGGTTTACCTTTGGCAGTTACATTAGCACTTGCTTTTGCTACTACCAGAATGGCAAAGGACAATAATTTGGTGAGAGTTTTGAAAAGTTGTGAAACCATGGGAGGAGCAACAGCTATCTGCTCTGACAAAACCGGAACTTTGACTGAAAATAAAATGCGTGTAGTTCGCGCTCAATTCTCAAATGGTGTTGAATTCAATGATTTAGCAACAGCTGAATCTAAAGATTTGAAAAGAGAAGATATTAAGAAAGACATTGTCATTGATGATTATGAAAATTTATTGATCAATTGTGTTCTGAACTCATCAGCTTTCGAGCATGAAGATTCTAATCAAGATAATGATACTGATTTGTTGACTAAAGAATTAGGTACTATCAGCAGAACTTGTACTTCTTTCTTTGGTAAAAAGAAAGCCAAAAAAGAATTAGAGAGAAAAGAACAAGAAGCAGAACTTCAAGAACCATACAATGGTTCCAAGACAGAAGTTGCTCTTTTGATTCTTTGTAATCAACTTTTTGATGTTCCTGAACAAATTACTCAATATAGAGAAACAGTTATGCTGAAGAAATACACCATTTTGCAAACAATCCCATTTGAAAGTATTCGTAAATGGTCAGCTATTGTGGTAAAAAATAACTCTACAAATGAAAAGACTCTTTTCATCAAAGGTGCTGCTGAAATTGTTGCTAACACTGCTGATTATTCTTTGAATAGTAAATCCAAAGAAGAAATTGATGCTACAATTGATACATTTGCTAGAAATGCTCTTCGTTCCATTTGTCTTGCCCATATCAGTTTGGGTAATGATGTTGGTACAGAATTTCTTCCATTTGAAGCAGATACTTTACTTTCGAATGATGTGGTTAAAGATAAACTTATTATTGATGGTATTGTGGGAATTCAAAATCCTTTGAGACATAATACTGCCAGATCTATTGAAGCTTGTCGTATTGCGGGTGTTACAGTTCGTATGGTTACTGGTGATAATTTAATTACCGGTCGTTCGATTGCTAAGGCTTGTGGTATTATTGAAACTCAAGAAGAGTCTGATGATGATGATTCAGTATGTATTGAAGGACCAAAGTTCCGCGCATTACTGAGAGAAGAACAATTGAAGGTAATTCCAAAACTTCGTGTTCTTGCCAGATCATCTCCTGAAGATAAGAGAATATTGGTTCTTAGACTTCAAGAAATGGGTGAGGTTGTCGCGGTTACTGGTGATGGTACAAATGATGCTCCTGCATTAAAATTAGCGCATGTTGGGTTTTCTATGGGTGTTTCAGGTACCGATGTTGCCAGAGAAGCTTCAGATATCATCTTGATGACTGATGATTTTGGAGGAATTGTTCAAGCTATCAAGTGGGGTCGTTGTGTGAGTACAAGTATCAAAAAATTCATTCAGTTTCAATTGACTGTTAACGTCACTGCAGTTGTATTAACCTTTGTTTCAGCTGTTGCTGATGCAGAAGGTAAGTCTGTGTTAACTGCAGTTCAATTATTGTGGGTGAATTTGATTATGGATACTTTGGCTGCATTGGCTTTAGCTACGGACAAACCAGATGATGATATTTTGAATAGTAAACCTGCGGGAACAAAGGCACCATTGATCAATGTCGCTATGTGGAAAATGATTGGTGGACAATCTATAGTTCAATTAATCATTACATTCGTATTACATTTTGCTGGTAAAGATATTTTCTTTGGTAAAGACACTGTGATTTCAGGACATGAACAAAGCAAGTTGGATGCAATGACTTTCAACACATTTGTTTGGCTTCAATTTTTCTGCATGTTTGTTGCCAGAAAATTAGATGAAGGTGATGGATTAAGAACCATTAAGGAGCGTATTTCAATGCGTAATTTGAATTTTTTTGCACATTTGTTCAGAAACTGGTACTTCCTTATTATCATGTTGATTATCTCTGGATTCCAAATATTGATTATGTTTGTCGGAGGTGCAGCTTTCTCAGTGAGTAGACAAACTGGGGCAATGTGGGGTACTGCTATTATTTGTGGATTGGTTTCTTTGCCTATGGGAGCCTTGATCAGAATTATTCCAGACTGGTGGGTAGAAAAAGTTTTCCCTACCAAGGCTTGGAAGATGATGTTATCTATTTTGACCCTTTCATTCTTGAGAAAGAATAAGAGAAAGCAGTTTTTCGAGGTTGAAGAAGAAGAATTTGGATCTACATCCAACAGCGAGGGCGTTTCTGAGATCAAAGAAAAATAGTTGGACTGTGGATTTTGTCCGAGAGCTGAAATAGATTCTTTTGTGACTGTGTAATTTTTTTTTATTGTTTTTTTGTCTTTTAATTATTTGCATTGT
Source organism: Saccharomycopsis fermentans (assembly GCA_002564245.1). Taxonomy (NCBI): domain Eukaryota; kingdom Fungi; phylum Ascomycota; class Saccharomycetes; order Ascoideales; family Saccharomycopsidaceae; genus Saccharomycopsis; species Saccharomycopsis fermentans. The sequence goes on from JNFW01000001.1 coordinate 1,729,639, forward strand.
TTTTTTGTTATTTATTACCTCGAATACATGAGTCTCATTGATATACAATGAGTTTTTCGTTGATATTTAATGTAGGAAGAGCCCAATTGGGTAATCGATGTTGAAATTTCTGGGGATCTTGAATTTTTGGAGTAATTTCCTAGAAAGGCAGGTGGCTTGCTGTGGCTAGACGCGTTATGCGAGTTGCTGCAACTGCTGAAAAGTTTCTTTTTTTGGTGGCTAGTTCAGGCTCATCTGCATCACGTGACTAAACGAAGCGAAGTCAAATCATGTGTGTGGGTTCACACAGAAAAGGGGTTTTACAGATGTACAGGTTTATTTGCTGATTTTGGCTCCGGGTGTACATATATATAGAAGTTGACGTCAACTGGCCCGCAGGTCTCGCTTAGAATAATAATTATTGAGGAAGAGAAAATGCTGCAGACTATACGCACGCAACTATTATTTTTTTTTTTCTTTCGGTGCCAATATTTTCACTGGGGGAGACCTACAAAAAAGGTGCGACTTTATGTACTGAAATTCATTAAAATATACGCGCTACATTAATTTATATACGCACAGCAATAGCTCATATACGCACAACAAAACTTAAGGTATATACGGACTCTTTTACCTTTTTATACGGACTTTCAGCACTACCTTTGCGAACAAATAAGTTATCGGCTGCGTAGATACTATACGGCCTTTCCAATAAAGTTCAATAAAGAGTCCCAGAAATTTCCGTAGTGCCGATACGCTTTTTTTTTTCAAAATTTTTTTTTTTGGTCTTCTTGAGCAGACGACAAAGAGAAAAAAAAAAAGAGAGCCTTGTGAGTAACCCTGTGAGTAAAAGGAATTTTTTTTCTGTTCTCTGAAATCTTTCTTTTTAGGAAATTCTGTCAGGTATATGCATCTTTATTCAACATTGCAAGTCTTGTCAAATATACAAGGCAGGCATCGAATAGAAACATGTATGAGCAGAAAATAACGGAATTGCATAGAAAAGAAGGTATAAAATGCAAGCCAACAAGCGGGAATTCAGATTTGGATTACTTTTTTTTCTCTGAATTTTTTTGTTAGCCTCGAGTTGAGGAGCAAGTTCTGAAAAAAAAGCAAGCACGTCCACACACAGCTATATAAGCGTAGCTATATCCAGGGATTCTGGTCAAAGGTGACACACAGCACTGTTTTGGAGAAAAATTTGTTCCACACACAACAAGCAGTCCATCATAGCCCCTTGCCAACCCCAGCATACAAAGAGATACTACTACCTACAAAGTGTCCAGTCTCCTGCAAACTTCTACACCACATACAAGCGCAAGCTGAATATTTTTTTTTCTTGTTTTGTTCAAAAATGCATTACTTTCCTTCCATGTACGCGAACATGACGCCAGCCTCGTGTCTCCTGAAGGGCTCGACATACTATCCAATGCAGGACTCCAAGACATACTTTGTGAACCAGCTGGTGGGCAATTGCCCGAACAACAGCACCAGCACGGGCGCATCGAGCAATTTTGCCAGCGAAGACGTGGCAATGGGCAACAACAGCACTGATCATCACCGCCAGTTCCTGTTGTCGGGGCCTCAGATCTCGCAAATGAAGAACCGTCAGCTATTGAATAGACACCATGGAAAACGGGGGAGAACAGACGAGGCAGCAAGCAGCAACGAGCCATCGCCGTTGGAAGATTCGCGGATCACAATTGATATGGATGAAGACCACTATGTGCTGGCAAACAAACGTAATAGAAGAACAGATAACAGCAGTCTTGGTGGCAGTTGTGTGCGGGAAAGCGAGAGTTGGCCTACGTTCAAGCATCCCGACGGGGGAGTGTTGAAGTTCACACCGCACGGAACAATACGAAGCTTCTTTGACGACGCAAAGGGCGTCGAGGTGAGCATCTTGGAGAATTCCAGCGGGTGTTCTTTTGGTAGTTTTCCCTAAGCAGGGCATTATAGATTGAGCCTTTTTTGTTGCACATTTGCTATTCAATATACACGGTTTTTTGTAGGTTACATGTTTTTGACAAGCGCGAGACTCGACAGAACTGTTGCATCAAATGGATTGTAAGACTATTTGTAGCTGGTTGTAAAACAGTTTATCAAACTAGTTGTAGGAACTGATTATAATGTCTGACAGCTAATACTTATGAGGTGAAAAAAGACGAGGGCTGCGACGCGTGACGCGCTTTTGTTTATTATTGACTGAAATTTTCTACGTAAAGAGCCCGCCCGTCCTTTTCTTAATTTTTCAAACTGAGAAAAAACCGAAACAAAAATTCAATGAAGGGCTCGAAACCTTTTATCTCGTGACATAATTTTTAGAGACAGTGCTCATATGCACATATTAGACTTCTGTCATCGCTCAAAATCCCACCAACTAACAGCTGGCCAGCTGGGGGGTAGGCTATATAATACATATACATATAAAAACTCTTTTGAACCAACATGGTAACCGTTGAGTATGTATTTTGAGGATTAGGAACATGCAATCCGCTGGCTCTCTGCGCATTATGCTGCCAGAACAAGACTAATTAAAACTAACTAGTCCAGATTTGACAACTCGACAAATTCTAGGCCTTTCAAATGTGTATCCCACCAGCTTGCTACAGGGCGTCTGCCCGAACCCGCGCACTGTTCGCACTGCTCCCCGGCAGATCTTCGGCTGCGGACAGGCTATTTTCGGCAGATTTCAAGTTTTCCAGGCCGTGAGCGATCTTGCTTACATGAAAAGTGTCAGTTTTGACTATACATGCAGTGGCCAGCACTGTGCGCTGTAAGCCGTTTTTAGTGCAGGTTCCGGAAAATGGGACCTGAATCAGAATGGCCAAGGAACACACCCGCTTGCCAGGATGACCAGCTTGAGGTTTCAAAAATAGTATGTCAAAGAAGCCTTACAGCGCACCCAGTGGCTGTGGTTACCGATCAGAATTTCATACGTCTTTTGGCTCCGTGTTTTCAGTTTCACAATATAAAAACGTCTGACAGCGCACATCAGTAAGCTACTACTTATAGGGAAGCTGTTCATTACTCGCTTGATCGTTTCCCGTAGTTGATAGACTCAAACTGATAACAACCCTTGTTCTTTGGGTTCTTGTCAATATTCTCTGTAGGATTTTTGTTGATAACCCTTGTTCTTTGGTTTTTTCCAACACTCTGTTTGCAAGTATTTTGTGTTCCCAAACATTTTGTTGCCGAACACTGTTCAAAATGTAATTTACAGTTTTTCGAAATGACTTGCCAAATTGTCCAAATAGCTTGTATATCACGGTAAAACTTGAACATTGACACTGTGTAGTTTCAAAATCACACCTCGTTGACTTAACCAGTAAAGTCTACAGTTGTGGTTAAATATTCGGCTCGAAAATGGTTTAAAAACCATAAACACTCAAAGGCAAATGAATTACACTTTCCAGAGTAAATGGAAATCAGTCATGCCTCAGCAGCTAAGCCATTTCTTGGAAAAATTAAAAATCCAACCAGCTACCAGCAAGAGATCCTTGAGCCATGTTTAAATATGGTTTTTCCGCTTACAGCACTTACAGAACATCAACAACCAGTTTTTGCAAATCCTCAAAATGGCAACTTTCTACGCTCCCCAATTAACAATCAGCTATAACATATAAAGTATTCCAGGCCTAAATCCTCTATAAAGCTTAGAACATTTGATTATTATATCAATATTCTTCAGTACCAAAATACTAGATGAACACAAAATACCCGGGTTATCCGTTATTTGTGTGTGTGTGTGTTTGAAAGAAAGCCCCCGCGATTCTTTCATTTTCATACAACCGCAAAAAAATAAAGAGTCCTTTGCTTGTGGTTTTTTTCCTATTATAATAAAATCCTCTGAACTAGACTGATACATCTAGATACCATCTAAACACGTTAATGGAGAAACAATCACTGTTTGCGCTTGGTTTCCTTTTTTTTCCCCCTCTTAAACCTTGATTAGCTACCAAAAGAAAGAACAAGAACCATGGTATTGAATGACGAACTTAGCCGGGTGGTTAATGGGGACTGGACCACTGAAAATATCAAAGATATTACCCAGTTTTACAGCTTGCTTGTGTTCATGGTCACTGAGTTCGAAATCATACAACTCGTTGAATTCTTCAATAAATGCTCGAAGTTTGATATAATCGCAAGAATTGTCTTGATGTACATTCTTGCCAAATACCTACTTACCGTGATCCGTTTCGTGTATGGCTATGGTATAGTATACTCCATCAAATATGCCTACAAAACAACATCAAAAAGCGTTTTCTATTGGTTGTTGACTCATGTTCCTTCATTGAGAAAAAAGGTTGATTCAGAGCTTGTAAAGGTAAAGTCTGACATAGAAGGCGAATTAGTGACTTCTTCTCCAGATTTGAAATATTTCAATCAGATCCCAAAAGAAGGACTCTCAGAAACCGAGATCCAATCGGAGCTCAACAAGTACCTTCAATTGGACCACAATGATTGGGAAAATGGTAAAGTCAGTGGTGCAGTTTACCATGGTGGTGATAAGTTGATAAAATTACAAGCTTACGCTTTCGAGAAATACTGTGTTTCTAATCAATTACATCCAGATTCTTTCCCAGGTCTACGTAAAATGGAAAGTGAGGTAGTATCAATGTGCTTAAATATCTTTAATGCCCCAAGTGATACAGGTTGCGGTACTACCAGTTCTGGAGGTACCGAATCACTTTTATTAGCCTGTTTAAGTGCTAAAATGTACGCTTTGAAGCATAAGAATATTAAAAACCCAGAAATCATTGCCCCTGAAACAATACATGCTGGGATTGATAAAGCTTGTTACTACTTTAACATCAAATTACACAAAGTTCCTTTGAACTCAAAATACCAAGGTGATATAAGTTATTACAAGTCTTTAATTAATAGAAATACTATTCTATTAGTAGGTTCAGCTCCAAATTTTCCCCATGGTATTATTGATGACATTGAATCATTGAGTAAATTAGCTTGCAAACATAAAATTCCACTTCATGTTGATTGCTGTTTGGGATCTTTTATTGTTTCCTATATGTCAAAAATCGGCGAAGTTATTCCAAAGTTTGATTTTACGCTTCCAGGAGTCACTTCTATCTCTTGTGATACCCATAAATATGGATTTGCTCCAAAAGGTTCTTCAATAATTATGTATCGTAATCAAGAATTAAGACACTGTCAATATTATGTCATTACTGATTGGATAGGTGGTCTCTATGGTTCACCAACATTGAGTGGATCAAGACCAGGTGCTTTGATGGCTGGCTGCTGGACTACAATGGTAAGTATAGGTGATGAAGGATACAAAAAGTACTGCAAAGGCATTATTAAAGCAGCAAGATACTTCAAATCAGAATTACTAAATGACAAAGAGTTGAATGAACATTTACAGATCATTGGTGATCCAATGTTATCTGTGATCTCGTTTAAATCTGACACTTTGAATATCTATGAGTTAAGTGATATTTTAAATAAAAAATTCGATTGGCATTTGTCTGCCCTTCAGAATCCTCCTGCTTTACACATTGCTTTTACCGTTTTATCTAGCGATATTAAAGTTGTCGATGAATTAACTAAAGACTTGAAATTTGCAATTTCAACTTTAACAGCTCAAGGTAATAATAAGAGCGCATCTAGTGAAACAGCACAATTATACGGTACAGCAGGTAATGTCAGTACTACAGGAATTGTTGAAAGGTTAATTGAAACTTTCCTCGATACTTTGTACACAACTCCAAAGAAAGATTTGAAATCTGACAAGCTTGTTTGAAATATTTTAAAATTGATAATAATGCATGCTAATCTATATAGTTAATATATATAATGATCAAATTTGATCTCCTCTTTTAATTTTAAGCATTTCCTTGTAGGTATCTTCATTTCCATAGTCTAATTCAAACAGTTCCCAACGATTCCAAAATTCTTGTGCCGTATTGAGCTCACTAGCAGATTTCACAACCAAGTTTTGACTGCAAAACACAAAAATTTCTCTGCATCGATCAATTTGTTTTAATTTCAATTCAACTTCAAAAATCCACTGAATACTAAATCTAAGTTTTTCAATCTTTGGGATACCTGGCTCAAAATTCACAATGTTATTATAAATATTTCGAAGCTGTTCAGCTCCAAACTCTTTCAAAGTATCAGAATCCCCTATAATATAGTTTTTCACATCTTTTATATACGCCTGATATGCCGCAATTAACAATTCAAGCCTTTTCTTTTTCACCTCCTGTTTTTGCTGTTTATGAGCCTCCTGATTAGCTATTTGTTCAGTTGAGTTGAGCTTCATCTTTAATAACTTGAAAAATTTCTCTCCTAAATCTAATAAGCTTTTGTCAAAATGGAGATGTAGAATTTCAGCTTTACGCAACATGAATATCTTATTTGTATTTTTTGTTCTATCCATTCCTGATTGCTCAAATTTGGTATACATAGAGTATAACTTATCGACTGATAATATTGGACAACCTTCAAGGGCTACCTCGAAAGTATCTCTAACTCTTTCTTTCAAAACAAAACTATTCAGTTCATCTTCAATTGTTTCACTATATCTTTTGATTAATGCTTTCAAATAAATAATGTACAACTCAATTTTGACATCCCATGTTCTAAATTTGGAAATAGCGGTTTCGAAAACTTGAAAAACTTTAGAGAAATATTGCTTGCTTTGCAAAAAATTACAGTAGTTCACAACAATCAAGGGTGTCACCGTCCCACTGGTATTGAGAAATGTGTCGTAAGCATTAATGGTTCTTTCAATATCATCAGTAGATTCAATCAAATCTAGATAAAAACTCCAAAGTTTTAATGATTTATAAGTCTTAAGCTGTGCCTTGTAGCGTTTTGTGTCCAGAATATTTATATCATCTTCATTTATGCCTAGTAATTTGAAATTAGGTTTGATTAATCCGTCTTGAAGAATCTTGATAGCTACATCTTCTTTTTCTTCGTAAATCATCAATTCTGCCCACAGAATATAAATGTTCACTAAATCATTAGTATTCATAAATGGAACTTTAACTGCAGTTTCATATATTTTGCACGCAGTATCAATGTCATTATTCTCTGCGTAAATCTGAGCATATTCTATCCATATTTGAGAGAGCCCCGAGGTTTTATTGATATCATGTTGGATGTTTTTCGCAATCTGATTAGCTATATCAGTTTCAATTGAACTATCAGTATTTGTGATTCCTAAGCTTTCCTTCGAATCATCTTCTGGAGATGTCAGATTGGTGTCATAATCGTAAAAGTGGGCTTTTGAAGGATCAATAGTCTGTGCCGCTTTGGCAAAACAATTTAACTTGCTTTGTAAATCATCTATTTCATGTATTTTCTTGAGCCAAGTACAACAGTTATTGGAGTCTTGACGTATCAAAATATCTAAAACTAATATTTTTCTATCAGATAACAAATTTTCCATCTTATTTAATTGAAAGTCTAGAATGTCGTTATTTTTATCTTCTGAAGATTTATCATTTAGATCTTCTGACTGTTTATCCATTAGTGATGATATGTAAGATTCTTGAAATTCAAGATAAGCATCATAGATCAAATTGAAATCTTTTATTGTGAGACATTTTGATAAGTTACTTTCGAAAATTGTAGTAGCTTTGGCCAAATTATTTGTCTTAACATAATAATTCGCATATTTGACCAGAATTAATCCCATTTGATCAGGAAAATTTTCAAAAAGTGTTTTAACAAAATTATCAATTTTATCATTCAATTCTTTTGGAGTTTCTTGAAATTGCAGAGCGTATTGGGTTAAATATTGGCAATACTTTAAATATACGTCGAAAATTGATTTACCCATGCTTGAAATAAAGTTACCCAACTTTTTATCATTACGTTTATTTAAGATATAGGTATCGTAGATTTGAACTATAGTTTTGTAGGCATTTATTGTCTCTAGTTTGTCGATAAAAGTTTCAATACTATGACCATTTTCAGCTCTTGCAGTTGAATTGAACTTTAAATACCTAAGATAAGCATTGGAGACAATTGGAACGAGATTTTGGGCATCGCTCAAGTCGAAAGTTTTAAACAAAATCTGATCGATGAGTTCTGATAAATAGATGGACCATAGAAGCTCATGTTGGGTCAAAGGCAACAGCACCAATGCTTTATTGAAAACCTTTCTGATCAACCCCAAATTGTAACACTGATATTTGATTAGAAACCTAAGATATTTGAGCCAAATCATAGGAAATTTGGCCATGTATTGCAAGCATTGTTCGAATAGTTGGTTCACATCCTGAAAATGCTTTTTCTGGGCGATGGGGTCCAATTCTTTGACAAGAGAGATCCTTAGATCAAGATAAAGCTCCCAGAACTTGTAGGATCTCACAAAATGTCCGCAGGCTCTTTTCAATATGAACAATCGCTGCTGGACGTTTAGCTGTTTGTCCTCCACATGCAGGTATAATTGTTCTTTGTGCCTGTAGTATTCGATCCATGGAGTGAGCGAGTCAGGACTCTCTAGGATTTTTGATTCAAAAAGCACATCTTCATCACTGACCACTAGATCAAAGCTGAGCATTATTGCTTTATTGACTTTTCAATCATATAATGACCAAGAATGCTTTTCAACTCTCCCCTATTTTTCGACTATTTCAAGTTGATAAGACGCTAGAAAACCTTTGGTAAGTCTTTTGTTTCCTTAAGTGTATGTATTATTCCTTTGGTAAATCTATTAGTCTCTTTTGTAAGCCTATTGCTCTCTTTAGTAAGCCTGTTCCTTCCTTTGGTATAAAAGCCCATCTTGGGGTTTAGACTTGAAATTACCCGTACCTATAAACCATTTACATATAGAAAAATATCCCATACAAAAAAAAAAAAAAAACCAATACTAGCAGCAAAATGCCTGTTGAAAAAAGAAGAAAAGAACACACATATGTGATTAAAGCTTATAGCTAAAGGTGAATATTGGTAAATAAACGATCCTATTACTGAGATATATTGCCAAAAAATAAGTTTTACAGGCTGGAAACCGTGAATATAAGAGAAAACAGAGAAATATGGCAGCTGTAAGGTAAGTAATTGGAAAAATTGATGCGAGAAACGGGATATTCAAGAACATAAACCCAGCGTACTAACAAGAATGTTGCCAGAGAACAAGTGTTCCCTACCAGAATGACCTTGGGGGTCATGAAGACAAAGTTGAAGGGTGCAGAAACAGGACACTCGTTGTTGAAAAGAAAATCAGAGGCGTTGTCTAAAAGATTCAAGGACATCACCAAGAGAATCAACGATGCCAAGTTGAAGATGGGTAGAATCATGCAAACAGCATCTTTCTCCTTAGCAGAAGTGTCATATGCCACAGGAGCCAACAATATAAGTTATCAGGTTCAAGAATCCGTGGGTGCAAAAGCCCGTTTCAAGGTCCATTCCAAACAAGATAACATCTCTGGTGTGAGATTGCCAGCGTTCCAGTCCTTTATTGACGATTCGATCAACGATTTTAAGATGACCGGTTTAGGAAGAGGTGGTCAGCAAGTTCAAAAGGCCAAACTTATCTATTCAAAGGCCATGGAGACTTTGGTTGAACTCGCTTCTTTGCAGACTGCATTTGTGATTCTAGACGACGTGATTAAGATGACTAATCGTAGAGTCAACGCTATAGAACATGTCATTATCCCAAGAACAGATAACACCATTAAATACATCAATTCCGAATTAGATGAGTTAGACAGAGAAGAATTCTATAGATTGAAAAAAGTTCAAGAAAAGAAACAGATCCAGTTGGAAGAAGCTGAAAAGGAGGAAAAATTGAAGATTGCGAAATTGAAAGCTCAAGCTTCAGAAAATGCAGAAGATACTGCTGCTGAAGAAGAATCAGAAGAAGTCAAAGATGGCGAAAAAGAATCAAAGAAACATTCTGACGAATATGACCCTGCCGAGGAAGCTGCAGACGTGCTAGAGATTGCAGCCGACAATACAGAAGAAGGAAAGGATTTGATAGAGGAAGCCGATGATAAAGATGTTGTTTTCTAATTGTTTAACTGTCAATATAAAGAGCTAAGAAGAAAAAAAAACAAAAGGAAAATCTCTATATATCCTAAAAAGAAAAGGATTGCACTGATAAGTGTTTTTTGAAAAACAAGAAATCATGGGATTGATATTTAGGAATACACTTGAAGACATAGTATGTCTACATAAATAAATAAAAGAAAAAAGTTTTGTAAGGTTTTAGTATAGTTTTTGTATATCTGGAGAAATATCTGGCTTTTATCCATTATTATGTGGAAATGTGCATTCAGTAACCATATTTAACGATGAATAGATAAGACATGAAGTAACCTATAAAAAACTAAGCTGGCAACTATACTATTAAATCACGTGAAGTATCGACTGACTGTTTCATCACCCATGCAAACCTGCTTTTCATTATTATTATTACTACCTACTTTGTAGCCAATAAATATGAAAAAGGCTGGTATCCAAATGAGTTTCGAGAATCAAAATAGGATTCAGAGGATAAAAGTTTCTGGAAGCAGGTTTCTTTGGAAAAATCTAGGGGTAATAAGCATATTTTTCATCCTATATGTGATTGTGTTCGGAAATGGCTTATTCAGCGGCATGAGTACCGAAGTTACCTATACACCTCAAAGAATGATACAATACGAAGATGGAGCAATTCAAAAAGTTAGCGAATCTTATAAACTACTTTTAAAGTTTCTTGACTATCGGTTTTTTGATATCACTGATGTCAGAATTAAAAATGACAATGAAATATCAGATAATTTCCGGTTAATGTTGAATGAAAGAGATATAGATGACTTGACATCTTTTCCAAACGAAATTAATCAAAGACAACTAATAATTTCAAAATTTGATGAAATAGACCAAAACTTCATCAAAGACAGAGTTATTAATATATCCAAATTTTATACACGATATTATAACTCTGAACTAGGGTTGGACTTTTCCGAATGGCTTTATGATGATATAGTAACAAATATAATCAATGAAGGCAAAATTTCGATTAATGGCAAATATGTAATTGACCCTATTTTTCAAGATCAAATAAGCGTGGAAAAATTTCATCATTCATGGAAACAATTTTCAATCATCGTGACAATTCTTGGGGATTCTGAGAAATGGAGAAAAGATACTGTAGTTTTAGGATCTCATATTGACTCAACTAATTTGCTATTTCCAAACATACTAAGTGCTAGAGGAGCTGATGATGATGCATCGGGTGTGCTGGCATGCTTAATGACTTTTAAAATTTTAGTCGATTCAATGAGAACAAAGAAGCATCATAGGTTTAAAAATAATATACAATTCCATTTTTACAGTGGAGAAGAAGGCGGATTTCTTGGATCTCAAGATGTTTTTGATAAAATGTCAAAGGAAAAAAAGTATGAGGATATTAAACTAAGAAGTATGGTTCAACTAGATCAGATCGGATTTTCAGAAACCAATATACGAACGCAACATAAGGATACAAAGGTAATACGTCCTTTAGTTGGTGTGATCACTGATCACACAGATTCAGAATTGACCAAATACGTCGAGCTATTGATTCGAGAATACTGTTATAATGGTGAAATTGATGAAGAAGGCCAATTTTTCATCGAATCTCAATGTGGTTATGCTTGTTCAGATAATGCAGCTGCAGAAAAATATGGAATTCCATCGAGTTTGTTAATCGAATCTAAATATCAAGAAATCAACAAATTTGTTCACTCGTGTTGGGATACTGTTGATCGTCTAGACTTTGATTTCATTGAGGAATTTGTAAAGGTTGCTGTATCGTACATTTTTGAGTTGGGATACTATGAATTTTAAAGTATTTGAGAGTAGTTTCGAGTGAGGCAAACAAATGTACTTATAAATTTCCTGTAAGAATAATCACCAAATGAATTGAATAAAATTGTTGATTCAATACTGTCAAATTTGAAGCATCTCTACATACATAGCAGTTGATACGAATATAGTTTTGTAATTTCGTAGTACGCCGTTGAGAGTCTCTTATCGAAGTAGCAGTTTGCATATAAACAATTTTATGGCAAAACAAAAATAAGATACATTTCTCTGAGAGCAAATGTCAAGTAGATAGATTGTTCAATTGCTAACAGTGACGTGCTTGGGAAACCATAGGTGAAATTCGACTACATCTCACATTCAAGATTCGTAATATGTAGATGTATTCACAGATAGATTATATATTTATATTCACAGATATAAAGAAAAACGTATGCATATAATAAACACGAAGTTAGGAATTATTTTTGTAAGTTTTGAATGCTAGAAGACAGTTGTTAGTAATTTGCTAGTTATAAGTCGGTAAAAGCAAAACACTTATGAGTACTTACTGTTTCACAACCTTAGTGTTGGTATCCAAGAATCTGGTCAAACAGGCTTGCAAACAGTTGGCCTCAATAGGGGAAACGTTTGGGCCATCAATGTCGACAACACATCTGTTGAAACATAAATCGTTGAATTTGTGGATCGAAGCTTGGAATTTGAACTTTGAGTTTTCTGATTCTAACCATTCGGATAACTCTTTTCTGGAAGCTGGATCTAAGCTAGCCAATGTGTTTTGTGTTGATTCAGACATTGTTGTAAATTTTATTTTATTTGGATAATCTTTAAATCGTGGAGTAAATTTTAGTCACTAGTATAAGGCTTTGACTAAGAGTTCTACTGAAGTATTGCTGAATATTGACTTTTCATGATTTACTCTTAACTTGAAAAAATTTTTTTTTTTTTTTCTGTGTGCTCAAGCATTTAAGGATTTTTATGATATTTTCACTTGATATTTCAACATGAGAAATTGATAATTTATATACTCTGATGGACCCAATTGTGCAAAAAATATAGGCCATCTCGAGTTGTATATTGGATATGGGAGAATTTCTGAGACAAAATCAGCTAGTAGATGCCTTGATTTTTCTTTTGTGGTGTGAAAAGCTACAATTTTTGCTTCAGGAGTTTAATGAACTGAGAAGTTTTTGTTCAAAATGAGGTGCTTGAAACTATCAGATAATGATTCGTGCTATAGAATCGCAGTTATGGAGATTGTAGATGATAATAAAGAGGAATCTACAGATGCTTGGTATTACCTGCTTCATTCACTGAGTAACAGTACTTTTTTTGTAGGTTGGCGTGGCTGCAATGGACAGTAATTGCATTATTGTTCGAAATTATTTGACCCAAACATTCTCAACTTCAAGAAATCAAAAAAGACTCATGATTTCACTACACGATATGTAACATATACACTGGTGCAAACATACCAAAAGAGTATAATTTTAGCTTTAACACTATTTGTCTCTCATCATTATTCAAAAAAAATTAGTGATTGTACATCGATCAATCTAATATCCGTAAGTTGGGATGTTACAATTGTTTCTATAAAAGAACAAAATTGACAGATTTTTCAATTGAAGGAGCTTCTTAAACTTAAAAAGCAATACAATCAAATGAAATAAGATCGCTGACATCACCAGCGGGTCTTTCATCATGATCTTTGGTGGTCAGACATCAAAATATCAGGCACCAAGGAACTGAAGGTGTTGTCTTGAATTCTCAGAACCAAGAGCTATCCTCCGCTCGATTCTCTGCCCTTGATCCTGCCTTTTTAAAGCCAGAAAAAGAGAAAGAAAAGTAGAAATCAAAAATTATGAGACACACATTTGTCCATTCAGAGAATGAAATCAAATATGTCACCTAAGTATGATACGGGAAAGTGCAATGTAAACATATTAGAAGAGCGACTAGGCTTTTATGATCCCTAGAAGCGTCTCGAGGTAAGTATGAGGAAAAGAAAGGAAAATGAAAAAATAAAGCTCAAGATATATTGGAAACGGATTATAGGGATTTATGGGGGTATTTATAGTTTTTTTTTTCTCAGAAAATTTTTTTTGGTTTGTTTTTTTTTTTCAACCAAGAAATTTCGAACCTTGAGAAAAATACGTGTCACGTGATAATAATATCACGTGATGATCCTTTGATAGTGTAATATTATATCTAACAATCTAAACCACATCAATAGTGCACAAAATCAAGATTAAACTAATCGAAAATAGTGGTTTATAGAACTGTATCTACAGGTTCAGTAATGAACATGCGTGGTATTGCTAAAAAATCATTGGCAAACCGAGAAAACACAAAAAAAATATTCGTAATCGTTAATAATAAATTGGTTGATTATATTAGTAATTAGTCAGCAAGTAAGCAAAAGAAGCAACAAGAAGAAAAACAATTGTAATAGTAGTAACAATAAATAATAATAATAATAATAATAATATAAAAACAGAAAAGAAAATATACTAAAAAAAAGTGATAATGATCTATGCAACCGTCAAGTTAGTTTTTCAATGACGCACGAGGAGCAGGAATCCCTATCGATGATGCTCTCTTCATCTTTCTGAGACGCTCGTTCAAATTAGAATTCCCATTGGTTTGTGTTATTTGATGAGAATCAGTAGAGTCATTGATCATTGAATCTTCAGAGCTAAACGATGCATTCATAAATTGTTGCGAAATACTTCTTTTGAGAGGCTCCAGACTGCCAGAAGAAGTTCTTCTTTGCTTATTACCTTCTGATTCAGAGAATGAGCCCCCATTATGTATTTCAAAGCTTTTATTTCCAGATTCAATAAATGATGTCCGTCTAGGTGATTTAAACGTGGCCACAGGAATCATCGATGGTGTATGTTCCGAAACACTCTCCAAATCAAGATCCACAATTTTACATACCATATTTTCAACCTCATTTGAAGAATCTGCTGCTTGCGACTCTTTATTGGAAAATCTTTCTTCTGATTCCTTGAAAGGATTCTTTGCAATTGAAGCTCGTTTTTTATCAATGAGTAAACTCGTTTCCTCTGTTGGACTTTTGATTATACTATCAATCAGTTGCCCCTTTTCATCTGTTGGGATCAGTTCATCAATTTTGTTAATTGGTGAAACAATTTCATTCACAACTACTGGGTGAATATTCATTTTACCAATAAGTAATGATCCAGTCAATGATCGTCTTTTGTTAAAAAGATCCGTCAGCTTACTACTACCAGTTGGAGAAAACGGTGGGGTATCTTTCATAATAGGACTTGTTACCCTACTAGAAGACAGTGACCTGCTCAAACTGAAACTTCTGATCATAAAATCGGAATCATGATTGTTCACCTTGGTTTCTACGGAATTCTGCTTCTGTTTCTCTTGCTGCTGCAATTGTAATGCATATTTTTTCCTATATTCAGCAGCTCTGTCCTTTGGTGTGGTTTCAAATACTGACTTTTGACTGATCAAAGGCGAATATTTAGGTGTTATTGTACCCGCATCACCATTGCCGCTGATATCTTGATGAAATATACTGTAGACTAACTCAGGTGGTAATTTATTAAAAAAATCACTCTTCCAACGCGATTTCACGTTATCGTTAAAGTACTTCTCTAAAGTTTCATTGCCACCTTGTTTTGGAATTAAGTCTAAACTAAAAAGTTTGCTAATTGATTTGATCTCCTTATTGATGGAATTCAATTGTTTCTCGATTTCCAAAGGAATTACTTCATGTTTATTGATAGAGTAATACGGATTATCGTCCACAATACCGACAAGCTTTAAAAGTTTCAACACTTGATCCAAGTTTTTCTCTGAGGCAACTATTAATTTTCTGATAGCTTTGGACCATTTGAAATAAATCAATTCGTTTTTTATTTGTATGACATCTCTATTAAAAAAATGAAATTTTCGCTCTATTGATTTAAATTTCAAAGTTAACTCATTTATTGAATTATTGTAAAATTCAATAATTTCTTGTTTTGTACAATATTGCAAAATTCTTGGCTTTATTATTCTCATTGATGTCTTTAAAGGATTGAACAAGTTTTCTAATTCAGTGATTTCATTATACACAATATTCTCTTGTTCTGAGAAAATAGGAAGGATTTTGTTGAGCGAATTCTCGGTACTGCTCGCATCATTCAAATTTGGGATTTGAGATTCGACTATCGATGATTTTCGAGAATTATGATTTGAAGAGATATCGATTATCAAAGATTGAATAATCTTCAACAATTCACCTACTGAATACTCTTCAACTGGTACAGCTAGTGATTTCAATTCTTGAATCTTGAAAGCCTGTTTCAAACATAAATCAATCTGGGAATCAATTTGATCAAGCGAATCGAAATAAAGTTCATTGAATAGAATGGCTATCTCTATTCTTTTTTTGTATATAATTATGAACTTTTTAACTTGAAGTGATATATCACTTATTTCATCAAAAGTAGCCAACAAATTCAAATATGAGTTTTTGGTTCTATGAAATTCTGAATCTCTTTTTTTGTTGACTAATATATTATTATCATCCAGTAAATGCTGATCTAATTTTAATTCAATTATATGAAGGAATTGGGATATTAGACAATCTATACTTTCCATTGTAGCTGCAATTTTGGACACTTCATTTCTGCCTTCAAAGATCCACTCGATGTTGTCGTAGTATCTGTTTAATGGAGAGGGGTTACCAATTATTGTTTCTAGGTTTTCAAATAATGACAATAATTCTTCCAAGTACTGACGGACGTCTAATATAGAAGTCTCGATGATTGCTAAGTCATTTTTTAATCTCGAATTCTCCAAAGCTTTGATTTTGAGGAATTCGTCAAAAAACGAGAAATCTGGACATGTTTTTAGGATATCAGATAGTAACAAATACGTGACTTCTTCTGGGTCATCAACATTTTGAGTGTCTATATTTGCGTGGTCAAGATAGTCACTTTTAGACTCTTTAATTGCCATTTCTTCGCTGATTAAAGAAGACACCACAGCAATGTCTGATATGCGGTCGCTCGCAACGTCTGAAGGAATACTTACGAGCTGATCTTGTGATATCAGTAAATGCAGAAACGTTGAGCCTTTCTGGTGATGATATGTAGGGGAATAAGAAGTGCTAGAGCAAGGGGTATCTGTATCAGTTTCGCACTCCTCGTAATTGCACAAGACTTTAACTTCGTTGTGTTTGACAGGGGTTGTCAATCTTGCTTGCAACATATGATGTGTCTCGGACGTGCTGAGGGGAATGTTTCAGACTAGTTTTCAATAGTGATGTATGGCTATTCAATTTAGCTGTTGCTGGAAAGGGAGAAATCGAAAAGAAAAAAGAGGGATAGCCCAATAACAGGATACTGGAGGCAAGAGAAAGATTATTGCGATTTATTTGGGACGGTGGGG
Organism: Saccharomycopsis fermentans; assembly: GCA_002564245.1. Taxonomy (NCBI): domain Eukaryota; kingdom Fungi; phylum Ascomycota; class Saccharomycetes; order Ascoideales; family Saccharomycopsidaceae; genus Saccharomycopsis; species Saccharomycopsis fermentans. Next base: position 1,746,805 of record JNFW01000001.1, read on the forward strand.
GGATGGGCTGAGACCTACGGAGGAAAACAGATAAACGCAGAAGAAGATATCTGCTATTCTTGAGAAACGGGTCTATGTGGCAATGTTTATTGTATTTGCTTGTTGTTGGATCTTCTCGATGACAGTGATTGATGTACTTGTGTGGTTTGCACTGGTGTGGTCTATACTTGTGTTTTTTGCAATTTTGTGGTTTGCACGTTGAGAACTGACAAAACTGCAACACTTGGAAGTGTCTTGAGTATTAAAGAAAGGGACTATGGACAATTTCCATACAACAGACAACAATAAACTTCTAGCGAGGCTGGATCAATGATGTTGTATTTTTGTTAATATCCGCTATTATTTGAGCTTTTGCAAGTATGTTATTCTCTGTCTAAGATTACACGACTTTTGCTTTTCATGCGGTATTTCACGGTTAATGTATGTCCATGTACGCCTGATACAAATATTGGCCAAATAAGTTGAACATGAGACAACAGTTTCGGAACTTAGGAACTTAGAAACTTGAAACAGGTTTTTGAGCCAGACTCTATGTTTGTGAAGTAAGCAAAAGGTGGATGCAGATACTGCAGAGTCAGGATCTACTGTGTTTGGTTGCAGAAGCTGGTAAATAGCTAGTGCAGGGCCTCTGGCGACCAAAATTGGGCCACAGTATAGAGAAAAACCGATTACCATGAAAAAACAAAGCATGTGATTAGCAGAAATGTGTTGACTGGCCATCTACGAGACATTAGGGGGCAAGGCAGTCGTGGTTCGAAAGCCTTTTGTGTTCTTCATATTTGCTCCTTTTTTTTTTTTTTGCTATTTCTGGGATTCTTGGTTGAGAAACCCTGTAAATGGTTATGTTTGATATTACAAAATGTTTGTGGTGGATATTACAAAATGGTTATCAGTCTTTGGGCAGAGCATGTCGCGAAAAGCCAACGTAAACATATCAAATTTATAGGAACTATAAATTCCTTTTTTTTTCGATTTTTCTGTTGTTTTCAGGAGTTTTTCTCGAATTTTCTCTTTTTTCCATATACCAATACGGAAGTCAAAGTAGTAATTGGATCTCCCTCGGTAATTTATAGTTCGAGGGTGTAAATTTCCGAATTTTCATTTATCAACTAGCTAGAACCATCTAGCCTTACCGTGCTTTATAAATAAGTATAATGTTGCAGATGCATATTAGATTATTTTTCTGCATTTTTCGCTTTCAAAAATATAGAAAATGTTTCTTAGCTGCACACAAAAGTCTCAGACTCTGCAGCGATCTTCGCTAGTTAGCATTATCAAGCATCCTGGAGACTTATCTACAAAAAATAGCTCTTAACTTTTCGCAAATTGTATTAACTGTTATCTAGGTTGATTAAAATTATATTCTTGGGTGATTGAAACTCTAAAAAGGTATTTAAGGTCTGAAAGGTGTCTGTCATCAAACTCGTTGCAGATCTCTCAGGTGTAACTCATAAATGAAACGTTAAAAAATTTGAAAAAAAAAAAAAAAAAAATAAAAAAAACCACGACAAGGACATGTGCCAGTCAAACAAATAGACTCTACAACTGAAAAAGATGGAATGGTGTCGATGTGCACCTTCAGATAAGGCGAACATAAAACGCCAAAGTGTGAAATAGTCAACTACTAAAAATTGTAAAACTTGACTGTGAAGTAGTAACTGACAATACAAATCAATAGCATGCTGACTAATATTCCAAAAAACCACTGCAAACCTTCGTCATTTTGTCCAGGAACAATGACATTCATACCCCAAAGGCCTGTAATAATATTCATAGGAAGCACCAAGGTACCTAAAACAGTGATCTTTCCCAACACGTCATTCATATCATTATTCACTTTTGTCATATCTATGTTAATCTGCGCCAAGTAGTTAGAATGCGATCTTGCCAATAACTTCTCATAATGGTTCAAAGATTGAACCATAGTAAGAATATGATCCTGAATGTCACCTAGATACATTCCAATCTCTGATCGAGAAGAAACATCGAAATTCTCATTACATCTCTTCGACAAACCTTTGATTACATCTGCCTTGGAACCCAAAAGTCTTAACAATGACATAATTCTCTTTCGTGATTCACCAATCTTTCGCAACATATGCCCTTTTTTAGCCCATCTTCCAGATGCTCTTGACGAAGAGGAGGAATCAGCTGTTGTGGAGGAAAACAAAGAGGAGGCAGATGAAGAAGAACTGGTCGAAGACGATAGAGTCGATCTAGAACGTCTTGAAGAATTACTCTTTCCTGAAGCATTAGTCTTTCTAGAGAATATTGATTTTCTATCGGAGTGTTTACCACCAATTTCTAAGTCGTTTCCATACTCATAATCACTCTCATCATTATCACTGGATTCATCCTCTGAATCATCATCTTTAGAGTGCAACTTTAAAATAGCATCTTCAAAAGAATATACCTCCTCCTCTATAGTTTCTATCATCGGCCCAAACGCATCAGTAATGTCATCTATCAATGCATAGGCAATCCAATCTGATGATACCGTTAGATAATCCTTCAATAATCTGGCTCTTCTTCTAACCGTGACTGGATGTGGTGTAGGAGAAAAATGAAAGGTCAAAACCCCTGAATGGAATACGATAATGTAAAAATTTAATGGTTCTAAATCACGGTCTTTGCTCTTCTGCTTTCTTATTTTTTTTTTAAGTTTGGCTATAGCTTGATTACGAAGTTTGGAATCCTTCATGATTTCACTTCTTTCATTATTATTCAGCAGAAAACTGTATGGTGTTGAATCTTGCATATTTGTGGTATAGGAACTCGAATATTTATTCGAATGTCCTTCAAAATAATTCTCTTGATCGGAATCGGCATCTTTGTTATTACTAAAAAGATTTCCAAATAAAGTTTTCTTAACATTTGTCAACATACTGTCTCTATGATAATGATTATTTTCATCAAAAGTACCATGACTTTTGAGTTCTTCTAAATTGAGTCTTTCTAGTATTGCCAATTTTTCGTTTAATGCCTTTCTTTTCAATCTTTCATGAACGATATCAAATGATCTAAAACAGACAAAGTAATAATCCTTGAATAATTCTACTTTTTCCCTGGCTTCGTTCAAAAAAATATCTTCAGTGGTTAATGGATGAATACCAAATGCTTTACTCAAAACTTTCATTTCTTCTTCCGTGGGATCTAAAATATCGAGCCAAAAAGGAATTACATCCTCAGAGGCACTAGGCGTATTAGAAACTGTAGTATTTGCCGCCACTGAATGACTGTTTGCTTGCAGTGCAGCTGTATCGAGACCAGCAGCAGCTAAATTACTGTATAAACTAGGTTCTGGTTGCACTGATCCAACAGGCAATTGACTGTGAGTAGATGGTAGATTGCTAGTGATCTTATTTGTTTTTAAGGAAGGATCAATTTCACCACTAAGCGCTTTTTGATTATTTAAGGTACTCAAAGTCTCACTATTGGTAGATGTTGTAAGTGATGGAGGTTGATTCACCACTGCAGCTGTACTAGCGATCGAAGTGCTATTAACAGGGGAGGTTGCTTTTATAATTGAAGCCGGAACCTTAACCTCTTGAGCCATATATTTTTCCTTCACAAACAAATCCGCAAAAGTTTGCCCATCTTGAAGAAGACCAGATATTGAGGAAGAATGAATTGTAGCATCCAAATTTGGACGGAAGTAAGTATATCTAAATTGTTCGAATCTTTTGATTCCAGAAAGTTGTTGTTGATATGATAAAGATTCATGTGGAATCTTATTATGATTATGTAAGATATCATTATTATGAAACTGATGATGCAATTGTTCTAATGGAGGAGAAGAAAGAAGGGGATGTGTCTCACTATCAGTATCATCGCCGCCTTGTTCACTTGAATTGTAATCCAATTTTGAGGGGGAGACAGAAGGGAACCCAGAGAAGGCTACTGGTGGAACTGGACTCACGACTCTTTGTTGTTGCTGCTTAGTTTTTAAGTCATTAGTAAGATATTTCAGTAAATTTTGTTTTATGGATTTGTTGTCCCAAGGTGAAAAAACAGGCGGTCTCAACCTACCAGTAATCTGTTCGGCCTCGTTAATTTTTTTAGTAGCAAAATTAGGTAGCGATAAGTTACTAGGGTTTCCAGGCATTCCTACAGGATGTGCAGCATCTACTTTACTGACCAAATTAGAGCGGAATCCCACAACTGGCTTAGCTTGATTATTATTGGAGCCACTTGGGCTTGCGTTATTTTTATTGTTTTGGTAGGTATTGCTGGAAGAAGATGTTAGAGAATTGGAATCTTGCAAAATGGACTCTTCTTTTTGATTTGGATAGTTCTGATGGATTGATTGAATTCCAGAATTTTCTTGTTGGTTACATTGTTCTAATGAATTTCTGTATGCTAAAGATTCCTCGATTTCCTCGTTGTAGAAATCTTGTAACACTTGGAGATCAGGCCAAGCTTTTTTAGAAGTGGATTGGGTCACTATTGGAAGACAAACATCATCTAATGAGGAGCCATCATCATTATCCTCGTCACTAGAGCTAGGGTGAGAATCTTCAAAACTATCCAGTAAATTATCAGCATCAGACAAGTTCGAATGAAAATGGAGACCATCAAGCAATGTAGAAGATCTATGAAGGTCTTTAAAGATTGGCGAAGTAGGTATATTAGAGCTGAGCCTTGGATCCTCGTTGATATTGGAGCCAAATTTGGAATAGTGAGTAAATTTGTCACTAAAGCTATTATTTCTTCTCTTGGAGAACATTCGCAGCTTTGGAGGAGATCCAGAAGACATATTCAAAGCAGCATTTTGCTGTTTAGGATAGACCACGAAATTATCTGTATTTGTATAAAAATGATGCTGGAAATCCATTGTGCCATAACTTCGTATTGGAATGTTGGGCTGCTTTTTGAAGGCTGGTGTTGAAGAGTCAGTAAAGGGATCGTTGAATGTATTTTTTGAGCCTTTTGGAGAACGTCTTTGGTTGTTGGAGGACCTGGAAGCAGGAGCAGTTTGAGATGTTTGCCTGGCGGAGGGGCTTGGCTTTTGCAGAAAAGAGCTGCTTGTTGGGAAGTCAGAGGACATTTTTCAGAGACGTTGTTTTTTCTTTTTTTTTTGAAGCTTTCTGAGGAAAAGCTGACTAGAGTAGCTGGAACGAGTAGCTGGAACGAGTAGCTTGAACTGGAGACAATTGTAAGTGGGAAAAGTCTTTAGGGGTAATTCTTAGTTTGTTCAACGGGAATGCAGTGAATTTTGATGTAACTGCTGTCTGTGGTTCCTGGTGTATCAAGTGAAATCAAGAAAACAACACGGTGCGAATTTGCTTTATATTGGTTCATAAACTCTGTGAAAGAACGCAATTTTCGTGACTATATCCACATAATTCTTAAAATCAGCGATCACTTATTGGGAACTTGAGAATAGTCTGGGACACTAGTTCTGTTCTCTTTTTGGTCAGTCTACTCCGTATTCTAACGCTATTGGGTTGCTGATTGCGATAAGCTGTTCAAAAACAACAAGATACGAGCAATAAAAGGTCTTAGCGATGTTGTGTCAGGATGCTCTGTCAGCAATTTGTGTCTGGCAAAACGACTCCTAAGGGAATATAGATGTTCTTTGAGGTCTTTGGGAGGCACCAATGTTCTTTATGGCAAAAATCGAAAAATTTCCTGCCGCTCCGGAATCACGGTCTTGACGGATCCGAGCTAAATACTGTCTATGCTGCTGGCTGCCGGGCCCATAAATAGTACATGAAATAGTACATGAAATAATATATATCCTGGAATATATAGTGATAGATAATAATATATATAATAATACCAGAAAAATGTTGTGCGTTGTAAGCCCTATTTACTATGAACAGGGCGAAACTGGCTACACTACTTCCACAATAAAAAAGGAATCATGCTGCTGCGCTTATGAATGGGGCATTTTCGTTGAGACCAGGGTGAGCAGGCCCACAGCGTACAATGAGAGTCTGGGGGATTGTGAATTGTAAACCTAGCCGGAATGCCGTGAAAACACCTTTCACTTGGGTAATCTTTACACTACACCATTACATTGATTTATTCTGACACCTATACACTAGATTATACATGTATACATACATATTTCAATCTTTACACCTATCAATTATTACACTTAACACCTTTGCAAGAGTAACCCTGACATCAATATATTTCAAACCCTTACATACGATAAATTCACACCGTTACATAAAATCTCACTATTAATAATAAACAGCAGTTGTTGCAAGTTGTTACAGCATCTCATCTACAAAACGAGCCTCTTACCTGCAACCAAAAGCTATTAGTTTTTACAAACAATACATATTTCTTCCAGCAGCTGGAATAATACTTATTGTTGGACAATCCTATTGGTTCAACAACAAATAGCCCGGGTAACCCCTGGGGTATTTATCTGGATTCTCTTTTTTTTTTCTCTCTATAAGTTCGCGATTAGTCACATGCAATGTGAGTCTTTTCGGGGTATATCAATTTCAGCGCTTATTTAGGTAGATTCTGCCTCATTTCGGAACTGATCCCAAAGAAAGATCGGTTTAGGTCACACATATATTGGATTATTGTYTCCTTTCAATCTGTATTGAAAAAAGGCAGACACAGAAAGAGGATAGATACAGATACGAAAAAAGCTGGCAGATCTCTAGAACCAGATCACATTTCTCGGATAAGTAGTTTTTTTTTTCAACATGGACATTCAAATCCCAGTATTCAAGCTTTCCAACGGCGTAGAAGTGCCTGCCATTGCCTTTGGAGTCGGAAGCAGTTGGAGAGTGCGCAAGATCGGAATGGACGACAAAGAAGTGATCATTGACGAGTTGGTTGCCAGTATCGAGAATGCCATTGATCATGGGTTCACTCACATCGACTCGGCTGAGATTTATGATACCCGTCGTGAATTGAAGAAAGGGTTGGCTGAAATAGAACCTAAATTAGCCGCGAATGGCAAAAAGGCGTTTCTCGCTGATAAACACTTCTGTGGATTCGCTGAAAGACCAGCTTTTCAAGATACCCCATACGAGTCGTTATCGGTGTCTTTGAAAGAGTTGGGCCGTGAGTTCTTTGACCTCTACTACTTGCACTCTCAAAGACATATCTACACAAACAAAGACTTGACCAACATAGAACAATGGCAATACATGGAGAAGGCGTATAACGAGAAAAAGGCTAGAAGCATTGGTGTCTCCAATTACAATACTGAAGCCTTGAAAGACTTGTTGAGCAAATGCCTGATCAAGCCTCATGTGCTACAAATCGAGTATCATGTTTTGTGTCAAGACAAGTACGAGGGAATCGTCGACCTTTGCAAAGAAAACGGTATTCTTGTTGTTGGCTATGCTCCTTTAGCTCCGCTTGTATCGGTGAAGGAGCCAAACCCTTTGACAGAATTTGTAAAGCAGTTGCTGGAAAAGTACGCAAAGACTGAGGCCCAGATATTGTTGAGATGGGTGTACCAAAGCGGCGTGTTACCTGTCACTACTAGTAGCAAAAGTGACAGATTGCAGCAAGCCATTGAGATCTTCAAATTCGAGTTGGAAGCTGAGGATTTTGAGAAAATGAAAAAGTTGGGTATCGAAAACAAGCAGATTGTCTACAACTGGTAGTCTTTGGCCGTTCACTGTTTCTGTCTGCAATCCCTTCCTTTAAGGAAACATTCGAGGAAACATTCGTGAAAGCATTTTTATATATCTGAAAGAAGCTAATTCACGCATTCTCTGCCATTCACTTTTATGTAAACAGATCAAACCAAAGGTTTGATAAGATGTAGACGAAGTGCAAATCAAAATAAACTTTATTCCGGCACGTGATATACACGTGACCGATTTTTTTTCTCCACGATTTTGCGAAGATCATTGCTGTTGCATGCAGAGAGAAATAAGAGTTGACGAGGTAACTTGCTTGGTGAACAAAGATGACAAATGTGTGCTGAAGTAAGTTGCTTTGGAGATGTAGTTGAGATAGCCTCCAGCTATATGTCTTTTCTTTTTTGTTCAACCACGCCAATGTTGTTTTGAGCAATTTTGGTGGCTTGTCCCACAATTGCTTTTTGATTTGTGGTTCTTGATATCAGGTTGTCTTATACTTATTTCTAAAAGAAACTGCGAGACAAGCAGACAGTTTCTCAACAAAAACCAACCAAAGACTCACAGACAATTCGCAATAAGCTTCTGGCAAAAATTTTCAAAAACAACAAATACTCGGACATTGCAATATTGCAAGTAGAAAAAAGAAAAAAAAAAAGGAAAAACTTTATTGCAGCCAGCAAGCAGGGGCTGTTTCTTTTTTAGGAAGTGATGCTTTGAAAATTTCCTGAGTCACATAGCCTACCTCCTCACCAACAATTTTTTTTTTTTTCATTCTTGATGGTCTCAGCCTGACAATAAATGCTGCCCGGCAAACGGTTTCACTAATTTCGTAAACACAAGGCTTAGGTTTGCGGATCACCGCAATTTGAAGCCTGCTGTGCCCTTTGATGGTTTACGCAATTTTCGCATCGCTTAGCTTTGCTTCAGGGCAGTCGCGAATCTCTTTGGAAAGGAATCTGGAGAACAATCCTCGTCCGCCAGATGATTGCTTGCTAATCATATGTTTAAAAAGAGCTAACAAATTGCCTAAAAGAGCAAAAAGTTTCTATTCATCGTCATGCGCCCCTGAGCAGATAATGCGCGTAAAAAAATAGCATCGAAAAATTATGCAGCTGATAGTGATGATGACTTTTGCACCTCTTGATGTTCTTCTAGTATTTCCTATATATAGAAGCACAACTCTTTGTGTTTTCAAAACCGAGTTTCACGAGTTTGACAGATTTCTGGATTTTTGGCATATATTTTGTGGCAGTCTTTGTTTATCTACAAAGCCCTACTATTGTTCGTCTGTCTGTTGCTTGCTGTTGTATTGTTTTTCGTTGGTCCTGCTATATATATATTGCTGAACAAACGTGCAACTTGCCAAATCGTTATATCTTCGTTCTGACCATCTATCTCAGCTTTTCTGCTTTTCAGCTTTTTCTCCTCTTTCAATCTTCCAGCTTGTCTGTTCCCCAAATAACCACACAATGAGACTTTTGATGATTTCTGCTTCGCTTCTCGCCATGGCCTCCCAGGGGTTGGCAGAGTCGCTGGAAAACACAACCTCCACCAACTCTGGCGCAAAATACACTGCTTCTTCGTCCTCTTTTGGTGCGGCTGCCGCTGCTGTAGCGGTGGGAATCGCTCTCTCTTACTAGCTCGCTTCGCTGCTTTATTCTACATTTCTCCACTCTCACGCTTCCTATAGATCTTTATTTTAAACTACTAGACTTTCATTTACTTTTGTTTTGTATACTCTTTTGTTTTTCCTCTGTATACTCCTTTGACTTTCGTTCCCATCTCTTTTCTGTTCTCTAGCTTGAATTCAAAAACTCGCGTTGATGTTTTTCCTACAGTGCCGTAAAGTTATTCCTTATCTAATACTTTGAGCAGACCAGCTATCGGCAGTCTTTCGGCCATCTTCTGGTCATCTTCTGGTCACCTTTTGGCAACCTGGTCACCTTGGGCGATTCGTTGGAGCAAGATGACCAGATGAATCATTGTGAGTCCTTAAGATTGCTCATTGCCGGATCTGCCGTACCCTCTCATTAATCGAAATGGTTAGTCAGCATCGAAAACCACGTTACGGTTATGATCTCTGTACGACAAACATAGTTGTGTGCACTGATAATATTTTGGTTATGTGTGTTGTGTGATTCTATGGTTACGATCACTGATGCAGATAGTCGGTTACGTGCTCTGCAGATGATGGTTTCGTTCTCTGCGTGCTGTGATTATGTGCTGTGTCTGTTGTGGTTATGTCCACTGACAAGACTGTTCTTTCTTGCAACGTATGTATATGCTGATAAACCAAAAAATATGTTTGGGAACACATCGGTAATTAACCACCAAGCACACGGTTATGCGCCCAGGCAGTTGAATGCTGCCCCTTACTACAAAACAGTCAGTAATACTGATTATCTACAAGGGGCTTTAACTCTAACACATAAGGAAACACTTATCTGCCAGAACTCCCCCGACACACCCACAGATCACCCTGAATGGACTGATTGATCACGCTGCACCATTCGGAAAACAACCGTCAGACCATTGGATCCCAGTTTTCGACAAAATTCCAGTCACTGGTCGATGTTACATGCTGTTTGAGTCAAAAGAACCACAAGACTCCGCAGAAGCTTAGTACCGTCATCAAGCCCAGCATAGTTGTGCGGGTATTCCATGGCCGTGTGACCGCCTTCTCCCCCTTCCCCAGAGAAACACCCCAAAGGTTCTTTAAAGCATCCCAACGCTTCTTGTTGGCCCCCCTCTCATTTATTTTGCACTTCTCTTTCTGTTTTCCTCGCGGCTCCACTCTGTTTGGCGTTTTCCACATATCGCCCCCTTTGCTGTTCAATAATCCGTCGCCATGAGCGATCTAGCATCAACGTTGCCCATGGACAAGGACGTGGTAACAGATAGCAACAATGACTTGAAGAACTTGGTCGCACAGTTTTTCACAAAATGCGTATCCATCATATTCAACCAAAGAGTTGCATCAGCTGCCAGTGTGCCCAGTCAGGGTCAAAACACTGGCGACCTTTCCAAACCACAGATCGACGACTTTTGGTTCGATCTACATACTAATCTTGCCACAATATCTCCTGAATCTCGGGAATTCCTTCATAAGCATTGGCAAAGCTTTGCCTCCTCGTCAGTCATAACTCCCAGCTCTTCATCCGAGCTACCTCCACCGTTAATCATCGAAGTATTTCTCAATCTACGAGACTTGCAACATGGCCAAAAGTTATACTTGGAAGATCAAGATTCTCATCCATGGCTAGTCGTCAAAGGCCCTCGCAAAACCGAGGTTGTTCTCGAACGTTGGCTTGTGGAACTAACTCCTTTTTCCTCCTCAAATTCTACTGGTCATCTAGACAATAATAAGGACGATAATAATACAATTTATGGTAAAATGGCTTTGATGTTGAAAAGTTTAAAGGATATAACGGAACTTCTTCCAACATACCAACTATGTGTAAGCATGAAGGCTGCAGATGAAACATCTAAGAAATTTCAGAACTTAGCAGTTCAAGTCCGTATTTTAGATGGAAGAAATAAAATATCAACAAAAGGAAGAATTGGCTTGACAAAACACTTAATAGGGATTTACGATAACATGAGTAATGAAATTGATTCAGTAGAAATAAATACAGAGAGAAAGATCTTTGAACCTTTACCAACTAGATTCGGCATGTTAAGAATTTCTTTGCAATTCAGAAAAGATTCAAAGTTTTATGTTGTCTCTCCGCTGACAAACAATGATCAGAGCAAACCCACAAAAGAAGTTCCGCAATCTTCGGTTGAACTCGCTGCCCTTTTGAAATCTCAAAGGGCCTCACCCTCTCCTCCACCACCTATTTCACGTTATTCTGTCACCCCTCCACAACAAGCTGCAAGTTCCTATCAAAAAAAGTCTCCACCGAATCTTCTAAAGCAAGCCCAGACACAAACAAAGCATCATTACAAATCATCTTTCAGTTCAAATAATACTCATCCAGTACTGAAGTACTCTTCATCTTTTGGTAGTACAACAAGTTCAACAGCTAATGCTGCTGCTGCTACCTCACATCGTGCCGGCTCATTCAATTTTAATAATCCATTAAATTCACCACTTCTTATACTTAGAAGCAATAGTACTGTAAACTCTGTTCCTGGTCAATCTCCACCGTCACATGTTATTCAACCACCAGCAAATTCTCACAATCAATCTCAACAAGGCTACACAATTCCTTTTGCTCGCCGAAGTAGTCTTGACGAAGAGCTTCATAATATAAACAATACTGCAGCGGTGAGTAAACAGAACCGATCAAACCCATCAGCAACCAATACGGAGGATCGTGATGATATAAAGCAATTTCTTAATTCTATTTCTGATCTCCAGCTATCTTCAACCTCATCACCTTCAAATGTCTCTAGATCATCCTCTATTTCCTCATCTTTGAATAACAGGGAATCTAGATTGACATCAAATAAAGTTTTTCGATCTAAAGTCGCCACAGCCTCTGACACAATAAGCGATTCTGCTAACGATGCATTGCCTTCACGTTTCATGGATGCCTCTTTGACTCTAAACAACTTGACTACATCATTACTGAATTTTCTGCAAGATCTTGCATTTACCAATACTGGCAGCATTCCGAGTAGTTTGAGAAGATCTAGGCTGCAGAGAAACAATATAACTGCTCCTGGAAACTTTTTGTTGAATGCTCCTGCTGCTGGAGGTGTTATTACAAGTAATAATTCTCCAGATAATGCTGGAATGGGAACAGGAATTAGATATTCTACCAACTCAACATCTATATCTCCTAGACGTTTTCTGGGTGGTACCAATTTTTCGAATTCTCCAGGAGCATCACCTGTTTTTGCAGGTGCTGGTTCTGTTGGGGTTGCTGGAAATCCAGGCATCAATTTGCCTTTATCATCTTCACCATACTCAAATAATAATAACAATTACATGAATAGTTATGTTGGACAAAGCGTTCCTAGCTCTTTCTCGGGAACTGGAGTTGGAAGATCACGGCACGTTTCTGCTGCCCAGCCACAGAATATTCTGACTTCGCCAGGCTATTTTACACATCCTCATGGTACTAGTAATCACAACAGTTCAAATGCCAACTCGGTGGACTTTGGTCGGCCTGCTTCTCTAGGAATGTTGGTTCCTGGAAACAATAGCAATGCATATGTTGCCAACCGTTTCGCAGAAGATTCAATGGTGGTCGGTTCTGTTCCTACAAACAATATAATGTCGAATATGCGCAGTAGAAGAGGTCATCGTGGAAGCAATTCCAGTAATTATAGTAACTACAGTATTAATAGTAGTGTTGTTTCGCGTCCTACAAGAAACGGGATTTCTTTGCCTGGTTTAATGTCATCGGCGTCTCCATCTGCAATAATCACTACGACAAATGCATACGGGAAAATGAATATAGATGAAGGAAAGACACCACACAGCTCTCTGGAAGAGCTCAGGAGAAGTGTGATCAACGTCAGCAACACAGAAATCACTATCGAAGAGGACTCTGAATTAAAAGGTGGAACAAGCTCCGGAGAGCAGCATGTGATGAGCAGCAGTGATGCAAGCTAGAAGGTAAGATGAACAAGAGAGAAAACAAGCGTCGCATGTGTGCTGAAAACAAATTTGATTAGGCGAAATGACACTATTTGCTCGTGATAATTCTCTCCATGGTTTAGAATAACAGATTAATTGCTGTTGCATTCATTTCGTGAATAGCACCATTATCTATGAGCCTGCAAAACTGAGGTTAATATGAACTACTTGAAGTAGGTCATCATCCACTGATTGGATAAATAAAAATACAAAAACTCGTCAAAATAGACCCTTTGATAACCTATTAATCCTATTATAGTTCTCATTTCATTTCTATACAGGTGTAAATTCAATAAATATCCGAAGGGTCTGAAACTTGTGAAAGCAAACCATTCATAATTTCGCTGTTTTCTCCGACAGTATATATATATATCTCCGATAATTCTCCGACACACCTCAAAAAAAAGAAAAAAAAAATGATGATTTCTGCAAATATATATACGATGTAGGATATTTTTCTTTTTGTCACCTAAATATCTCCGATGTTGTCCCAAACATCTGGGTGCTACTAATTATTCCCGTAACCATGTTGAGCATCAGAGGATTCTTTCTGATTTCAATTAATAATATGGGATTACAGGTTGATTTTCGAATTTATACAAAGCATCATAATGGTATAAATATATCAGTTAATCTGGATAAGGTATAATCAATTATCTAGTTTTGAGTTTTGTAGATACAACTCGGCAATCACTTGCTTTTCTTGTTTTTTTAAATAAAAAAAAATCTTTAAGAATCGATATCAACTTAATTAGCAAATAGATATAAATGTCAAGTAATACCGAAAACATTCAAAAGCTTCTGTCAGACGGATCAGGTGTTGTTCAAAAAGAGGAAACACTTGTAATAGGAGAGCCTGTCTTCAGCGCTCCAGATGGAGGTGTGCAAGCGTGGCTTGTTGTTTTTGCCTCCTGGTTCCTCATGGCGATGACATTTGGTGTGATCAACACATTTGGAGTGTATGAGACATACTATGTTAGCACATATCAAAACTTGTCGACCAGTAGATTGTCAGTGATTGGAGCAATTGCTCCAACCATTATTTGTTTGAGTTCTGTGCCAACCATCATGGTGATGCAGCTTTTGAGTGCTAGAATCACTGCATTCTTGGGTAGTATCGTTATCGTTCTATCTTTCATGTTGTTATCTTTGGTAAATGCTAGCTGGCAAATATACTTAACCCAGGGTGTTTTATTTGGCATTGGTGCAGGCTTGGTCTATGTGTTAAATGCACAAGTAATATTTCAATGGTTTCAGAAAAAGAAATCTTTTGCTTTCGGTATTGCTTCTTCAGGATCTTGTATTGGCGGAATTTATTGGCCAATCGCTGCAAGAAAGTTGATTCAGAAAATAAATTTTGGTTGGAGTTGTAGAATCATTGGGTTTATCATGTTACCAATGTCCATTTTTGTATTATTATTCTTCAAAGAGAACCCTGAATTTTTGAAGTTCCAAGAAGCAAAAAGACAAGCAAATAGAGCAAATAATTACTCTGAGACTCCGAAAAAATTGAATAAAGTTCATATAAATTTTTCTGTTTTGAAAGAATGGCAATTCGATTTATTAGTTTTGGGAAATGTATTTGGATATTTCTCATTGTTTCCATGTCTTTTTTATTTAGATCTTTACATTAAGAAACTTCCAGATACAAGTACAAGCTTGAAAGAGTTCAATGTTCCAATACTTAATGCTGCATCTGTTATTGGTAGACTTTTACCCGGTTACTTGGGTGATAAATTTGGAACCATCAATTCAATTATTCCTTTCTTGATATTGACAGGTGTTTTACAATTAGCACTTTGGATTCCGATGAGATCAGATGCTGCGGTTGCATGCTTTTGTGTTTTTACAGGTATTTCTTCGGGAGTTATTGTGTCGGTGTTTCCTGCATGTATTAGTCAATTATTTCCAATTGAGCATTTACACTCGTATCTTTCCATTCTTTTTGCTTTATCCAGTCTTGGAACTATGCTTGGTCCTGTTTTTGGTGGAATGCTAATTTCTGGTAACTCTACCGATCTTGATGTAATCTACAAGGATTTTAAAAACTTGGGTATTTTTTGTGGGGTTTTTTGTTTGGTCTCTGCTATATTACTTATCATAGTTAGGCAATCAAAAACAAACAAGCTTTTCTACAAAATATGAAGTTTGAGAGAAGGTTGATTCTGCTTTACAAAATGGTTTCTAAAGTTGCCAAATGAAAAATAAGAAAATTGATAGATTCAATCAATTGCAGAAGGATTTTTTTTTCAATTCAGTGTATGTACTTCTTTTCCATATTTTTTTTGAACTAGTAAATATTTATTTTGCAAATACATTTTGGTCCGTTTACGGAAGGTTAATGTTGAAATAAAAGAAAAAAAAAATACCATAAACTGTAGCGTGCATGAGCGGAAAATATCTTATGAACCTCAAAAAGGCCAAAGGTTGTCACCTGACCTGCACGTGACCCAGTTCAAACAAACGTTAAGAGATGTCCATGCACTTGGCGAAACGTATGCGAGTTCCTAGGAGAAACGGAATAGTTAGAAGAAGAATTATCGATACAACAGAGCCCATGTATCATTCAAGGGAAAAGGAAAGGTTGGTTTTATGTTAGGCTAAGCTATTTATATGTTTTTCAGTAAAAAAAACTGTCTTTGCAGCCAATTAGCTTTAAGAGAGAAAACTAAGGCTGGTAAACCTTGTTGAGTAGACGCCCACCAGCAGCGGACGCAGGCTGCGGACGACCGCAGCCAGCGGAGAAGAAATATCCGGGAGCGTTTTTGCACGAAAAAAGTGGGCGAGACACTGGACGACACTGAAAGAAGCCCTCTAAAGAAACAGTGACTTGCATGAATGAATAAACGGAGCGGTCCACCAGGCTGGCTAACTAGTGAATTTTTTTTAGATCCACTAGTTTTGCAGCCAGTTAAGGTTTTGAGTAAGGTTTGCCTTGGGGTGGAAAGGGTAACCCTGAAACGCAGAAACGGACTAAAAACGGCCTAACAGAGTAGGATAAACCATTTTTAGAGACGAGAAAGCGTCTGAAACCGCAAGAAGGAGATCAAATAGCTAATAATTTATCAGAAAGATCCCAGAAAAACTCCAAAAATGCCACCAAAAATGCCACCAAAAATGCCACCAAAAACTCCAAAGAAATCTCAGAGGATCTAGAGAACAGATCTTGCGGAGAGTTTGTGGGCATCTATGTGTTTCTATAGTAAGTAACCTTATTTGAAAAGAGTTCGGGATCGAATTTATGGTTTGGCTGCGAGTGCGCTTCGCCGGCTAAAATATACCCGAGGGATTGCGAGCCCTGTCTGCTACGTTTTGTTTCATGTGCGATTATGAAATTCTGGGACTCAACCCAGCAGCCAGCGTCTGCCAGCGTAAGCCAGCGCATGCTGACTGTCTGATAGCAGCTACAAGAGGTCTGATAGGCCAGCCCCGGAAAGTCCCCGTCCGCCCGTGAAGCGAGCCCCAGTTAGATAGCAGTTGATTGACCAATGTGGCCGTCTGCCAGGCTCCAGAACGAAACTAGGCCCAAAGAGTGTACCACCCAGTGTAGCCAGACAATTGTATCTAACACCCTGTGTAGATACGTGTAATTCGAAGCCAGCTGGGTGGAATTTTCACCAAAGGATGAGCCACGAAAACCCGCCCAGGTCATCGGAAAAACAAGCGTGCAAGAGCCCATAAATTCCACCCCAACTGTGCCAGCGTTTGAGGAATTCTAGGAACTCTGTGTCGACAATGCTTAATACAGTTTATCTATAAAAACATTTTTTCTAGAAAAAAAGTTTCAGTAAAATCAAGCATAGTGGAAAAAAAACTTTTCAATACATCTGTCCCTAGAAAATAGCCCAGTAGCAGCTTTACTAGGCAGAAATAAAAAATAGACACTCTTGAAAAAAAAAAAAAAAAAAAAAAAAAAAGTTCTCGAAAACACATGGCTTTGATTCAACCTCACCCTTCTTTACTACTTGTAAATCATTCAGATTCGCTTTTTCCAACCTCTGCTGTGGTTTTTGTGTATTTCTGGATTGTTTCCATACAGTATAAAAGAACCGAAGACAAACTAGTGCAAAAAAAGACTGAAAAATGATGAACTCATTGCGTTTATCCTCTTCCTTGGTGTTGAAGAAGAAGCTTGTGTTCGCCGCAGCCCAGAAAGGCAATGCCAGAAACACATTGATTCTCAGGAACACAATCTCGGCTAGAGCCTTCCAGCCAGTTAGATTCAACTCAACCACCCCAACTCCTACCCCTAAAAAGGCTGCTGACACAAAAGCAGTAGCCGAGTCCCCTGCTGAGAAGAAGTTGACTCTCTGGGAAAAAGTGAAACACGAAGCCAACCACTATTGGAACGGTACTAAGCTTTTGGGTTTCGAAATCAAGGTCACCACCAGACTCTTGGTGAAAATGTTAAGTGGTTACGAATTGACTAGAAGAGAAAACACCCAGTTCAAGAGAACCGTCAGTGATGTCTTGCGTTTGGTCCCATTCTCCGCTTTTGTTCTTATCCCTTTTGCTGAATTGTTGTTGCCAATCGCTTTGAAAATTTTCCCAAATTTGTTGCCAAGTACATACGAAAGTAACAGTGACAAAGAAAAGAAAAAGACTAAACTTGCCGATGTCAGAAACAAGACTTCCACCTTCTTGAGAAATACCATCAAAGAGAGTAATCACTTAATGAAGTTGCCTTCTGCTATTTCCGAAGAAGATAGATTTGCATTCGTGGAATTCTTCAGAATGATCAATGACGTCGATGAAAGACCTTCAAACGAATTGATTGTCAAGGTTGCTAGATTATTCAATGATGATGATGTCTTAGATAACTTGTCAAGACCTCAATTGGTCGCTATGGCCAAGTACATGGGATTGACCCCATTCGGTACCGATAGTTTTATCAGATACCAGATTCGTACCAAGTTGATTGCCGTTGTTCAAGATGACAGAGCCATCAACTACGAAGGTGTTGATTCTCTTAATGTCACCGAATTGAAGTTGGCTTGTCGTTCAAGAGGTTTGAAAACAATCGATGCTTCCCCAGGTAGATTGAGAGATGATTTGAGCAGTTGGTTAGAATTGAGATTGCAAAAGAAGATTCCTTCAACTTTGTTGATTTTGTCTTCCATTTACACTTATGGTCAACAAGATGTGGAAAACTACTATGACTCTTTGTTAAATGTGTTATCCTCCATTCCTGATGAAGTCTATGATGTCGCCAAATCTGGCTTATCCGAAGATTATAAGACTAAATTGAATGTCTTGAAGGAACAACAAGAAAAAATCAAGGTTGAAAATGAACAAGAGAAGAAGATGACTACTGATGCAGCTATTAATGTCCCAATCAAGGATCATAAGAGTGTCTCAGAAATCGATGCCAAAACCGTCGAAGCTACAAAGAGTAACAAATAAAGTAATTTTTTTTAGATTGATATAGCACAAATAAAACGCAGCTTGTCGTTTGAATAAAATTTTATTATTATTATTTCAAATTATATTATTTATTTTCATAATTTTTTTATCATTTTGTTTCTTGAATATATTTTTTGTTTACATCATCAATAACAGACTATTTACATTTTTCTATTGAGGTTTGATAATAGTGAAACTAATTTGTAACTGGCTTATATTATTGGAGTTATTTATAATTCATTTATTCGATTGTAGATTTACAGTGACTCGTCTGAACAGATGGGGTTGAAAAACTCACCTTGGAAATCTGGATAGAACCTAGATTTACGGATGCAATTTAATTATTATTTATAAAATGTATATTATATTGAAAGAAAACAAAGATATTTAAGCAAAGTGATTCGATATATGTTGTATATATATATATATATCCCTTATTTTCCGGTACTACCAAAGCCACCTTCACCTCTGTCTGTGGCTTCTAGTTCTTCCAAACTGGATACTTCTGTGATGTCAGCGTTCACGATTTTTTCCAACACTAACTGTGCGATTCTATCACCCTTCTTGATGTCAAAGTCTTTGTCTGAATGATTGAACAAAACAACCTTGACTTCACCACGATAATCAGCATCAATGACACCAGCACCAGTGGAAATACCGTGTTTCACAGCTAAGCCTGATCTTGGTGCTACTCTACCGTATGTCCCAACAGGAACGACAATTGTTAAGTCGGTGGCCACCAAACCTTGGCCTTTCTTTGGAATAAGAGCATCTTCAGATGAATATATATCGTAACCTGCAGCTAAAGCACTACCCTTGGTTGGGATGGTGGCATTAGCGGATCTTTTAAACACTCTTAATTGTTCAGACACTTTCATTTTTTTGAATACTTGTGTAGCTGGGGATGCAGTCATTTAATGGATGATTTGATCTTGCTGAATGATTAGGTAAAAACTAGATAAATCAGACACGAAAAAGAAGGACTTTAAGAAAACTTCCAAATACTGTAGAATTAAGTTGTTAAATAGAAGTAAAAATTGTTTGCTTTTTTCTTATTTTTCGATTAGTTTAGTAAATAGAAGAATCAAAATGAAAAAAATCAAAAAGAGACGCGTAAAATTCAGCGATTTCCAATTATGGAAATTTAAAAAGCTGAAAATTTCAGACGCGTGCGAGATCATGTACGGTGTGCCTAGAACCACGAGCCATGACTTAACACTTTGTACGGTGAAAGCCTTATAATTTGTTTATCAGGATAAAATGAAATAGAAGATAGTGAGCAAAAGAGATAGAACAGATTATTTGATGTATAGATTATAAATAATAAAAAAATAGAACAAATACTGGGTATACGTTAATTAATCAAAACTAATCCAGAACTAGCTGATGTTTTGAGAAATTTATTAGCAAGGGCTTGCCAAAAAATACGTAGTTTTGTAGGGATCGGAGGGCCAATTTTGCTTCGTTTTCGTGGCTAAACAAGATAAAAGCCTGGCCTCTCATTTTTTTGTTTTTCCAGTTTATTTGGATCTTGATGATGTCACCGTAACCAACAAATAGTAGAAACAAAGCTTTCTGGAGTTTTTCCTTTTTGATTTTATCATTGAGATTACTCAAGTATATGGTATTGCTTGGCTGGATATCTCCATCCTGCTTCAATTTTGGTTTCTCAGGAAGTTTCATAATCTTTGAGGTTTCTGCGACATTTGGCAGCTGTGTGTCCAGGATTTCAATACTTCTCTTTTCTCCTTTGGGAACTCTTGGCTTTTTCGATGCACTGTATTCTTCCTTACTGGCGACACTCTGGCTTCTTTTGTTGGGATTTTTGGTGCTGTTTGACCCTGGGGGCGTCTCTGGTATGGTACCTTCATTGGTTTCTGTGGTTTGCAGCTCTTTTATCGTCTGTTTCAAAGCTGTGTCGGCATCTTTCTGTGAATCTGCACTGCCTGTGTCCAAATCAGCAGTGTTTCCTGCTGGTTGCGTGTTTTCTGTGTGGCCAGACTGCTTCTCAGATACGGGCTTCTTGGGTCTGCCTCTCTTTTTTGGGGGCATTATGTTCTGGCAAGGACTGGCTGTGTGTACATAAATGGATCAATTTTGCAACCACTGAGCAAAAATAAAGCACACCACTGTTCTATCTGGGATTTTCTCGGTGTTTTGCGTGTGTATTTCGTCAGCTGATCGAATTGCACAGTGTATATTTTTATGTATTGTATATATATATATATGAGCCTATATGGGGGGGAGCCTTTGAAATTAGCTGGGTTCTCATCTGTATTAAGGGCTTTCTAGAGAATATTATGTATTGAGCGTGAAAAGAAAAAAAAATTCCAAGCAAAGGTTCGGTGCCCTTTCGAGCCCAAAGCCTTGCGCAGCCCAACATGAAAGTCCCTATAAGGAAATAATCCAGAATTGCTTGTATAGCTTTTGCATAGCTTAATGTTGCTGGGGGGTAGATGAAGACAAATCATATTGAGGCCAGAGGTCCCGCATGGATATTGCTTATTCTTGTTTAAGCTTTTTTTTGTTTTGTAAAAATGGTTTTTTTCTTGTTTTGTAATTTCGGGTTTCTGCTTTTTTGCATTATTGCCGTTTTGGTCTTGTCAAGATTTTTCCTTATAGATATAGCACTGTTTGTTTCTAAAAAAGACCAACAATTGTTGAGCAGGGTGTTCACATAGAAATAGAGAAGTACTAGAGAAAAATGTAAGCTTGATAGAATATTCGATATTTTATTCTTTTAAAATGTAAAATCAGAAGAGAAGAGGAAACATAACAAAAAGAAGTTTAATAAATAAGTACAAAAAATAATAAATAAGTACAAAAAATAATAAACAGGTACAAAAAATAATAAATAGGTACAAAGGATAGTAAATAAACATAAAGAATAACGCTAGTAGTTTTTTATTCCTGTTTGATACAATATCTTGATAGAAAAGATTAAAAAAGTCAATGAATACTGACAGGCTATTTCCAACGGACCCTCTATTGGGCAACACAGGTGTGCATCCTACAGTAGTTTCTGACAAAGAGATAGACCCCGAGTGTGCAAGCGACATAGAAGAGATGCTTCGCGAGACCCAGAATCGAAGAGATAAACGGCTCCATACTTGGTACACGCGATTCATGACCCGTTTGAGACTCCAGAAATACTTCAACGACACCAAAATAGTGTATAAGTCCACGCATTTGTTCAACAGCGAGAGACGCCATTTGCTACACTATTTCGACGACACCCTAGGCATGAACCATTCCAGTCACATATACCACACCAGCACACATGCACGTGTGCTCAACGCAGAGACTTTGGGGGTTGCGAACCTCGAAAACTCAATGCACAACGTGATGGATATCTACAACGGCGAGACTGCCGAGGACTACTTCGAAGACTGCAAGTTAGAACAGAATAAGAGACACCAGAAACACTCTATGGCCTATTTCTGCGCGAAATGGAGCAAGTTTTTCAGCAGAAATTGCAAAGTTTAGCGGTTCCTGGCTTGTTTCTGATCCCATTTACAAATCATCCAGGAACGAAAGTATCGCTCCAACTACATTTCCTTCTTCTTACCGTTTCCCAAAGACGAGTAATGTAACAAAACAACGTGATAATATACACTTTTAAAACAATTTCCACTCTATAATTATTATGGGAAAAAAGCTACTGGTTGTTTTTTTTGGCTGGCGGTTTTTTTTTTTTTTTTTTTTTYTTTYTYTYTTTYTTTTTGTCTCTAATGAATATTGTTGCTGAATAAATATAAACATACAACAGCGTGATCAATAAGCTCTATTACCCACAGTATCTTGTACAATTGCTTTATCTGCTTTTGTCAAGTCTAGAGAGTAGAACTGACATTTAATCGTAACATTCGTGTGTCTGCAAGGCCTTTTTTTTTCTCTTTCAGAACCATTGAAGCAAAGATCCACGACAGTTGAGCAGTAGGAACCAGACAATGAGCGACATTTACATCGACGCGAAAAAGTTTGACAAGAGAAGACAGCTCATCCAGAAGAACTTGTCTGACCTGACAATCTTTGGGGTGGACTCAATTCTCGTGATCATTGGCTCGGCCAATGAAAACAACCCATACATGAAGTCCACCACAGTTCACAACTGGCTTTTGGGCTACCAGTTCCCAGCCACCGCGCTCTACTTCACCAAGGAAAAATCGATCATTCTCACCTCTATCAGCAAAGCAAAGCATCTCAAAGAGCTTGAATCTTTACCAGGGGTTGAGATCTGGACAAGAACCAAGGACGTGGAACACAACAAGAGTCTTTTCATTGACTTGATAGACCTTATGAAGACCACTGGTAAAAAATTAGGTGTAATTGCCAAAGACAAATTCGAAGGTAAATTTATCGACGAGTGGAATTCTGTTTTCTCAAAAGATGAAAATGAATTTGACAAAATTGACGTTTGTTCTGGTATATCAAAGACTTTGGAAGTCAAAGATGATGATGAATTAAGATTGACAACAATGGCAAGTAAATCATCCTCAATTATGCTCGACTATTTAACTGATGAAATGGTGAATATCTTAGATGAAGAAAAGCCAGTATCAAATGAAAAATTAAGTGAAATAGTGGAAAATAAAGTGTTCGATGATCCTAAATTTTTGAATAGTAAAAAAAAAATATTGGGCGACGATTTCTCTATCAATGACATCGACTGGTGCTACAGTCCAATTGTACAGTCTGGTGGCAAATATGATTTAAGACCTTCTGCACAATCCAACAAAGACAAATTAGGAGGATCCGTTATCGTTGCTTCTTTAGGTATAAGATATAAGGTTTATTGTTCAAGCATCGGTAGAACCTTTTTAATTGATCCAACTGCAGATATCGATTCTAATTATGATTTCCTTTTAAAGCTTCAGACTAAAGTGTTGTCTGTTTTAAAAGATGGCGTCACTGCAAAAGTTGTCTATGATACGGCTATTAAAATGATTAAAGACGAAAAACCAGAATTGGAGTCCCATTTCACTAAAAATGTCGGCTGGTTAAGTGGTATCGAGTTTAAAGATAATACTTTTGTGTTAAACGGTAAATGTGAAAGAAAATTGCAAGCTGGATCTATAATTAATATCTCTCTTGGTTTTCAAAACCTTACCAGCACTTTGGCTAAATCTCCAAAAGACAAAATTTACTCTTTATGCTTAGTTGACACTGTTCGTATCACCAATTCCGAACCAATTGTATTAACTGAAGTTAGTAAAAACAAATCAAATATCTCTTTCCATTTCAAAGAATATGATTCAAACAAGAAAAACTCGTCCAAAGTAAAATCCGAAGATTCATCATCCTCCACTAAAGAAAATCCAAGAAAAAGAAAAAATGAAGATATGATTGCAGTTGGTCAGTCTAAAATTTTGAAAACTAAGTTAAGAGGGGAAGCCAAAAATGAAGATAATGATAATGAATTAATCAGACAAAATGCACAAAAGAAATTGCATGAAAAAAGACAAAAAGAAGGTTTAGCTAGATTCGCTGATACTGATGCTAAAACTGCTGACGCTGATAAGGCAGTTTTCAGAAGATATGAATCTTATGTGAGAGATTCACAAATACCAACTAATGTCAAGGATTTGAAGATACATGTCGATGCTAAATCGCAGACTATTTTGGTACCAATTTATGGTAGACCAGTTCCATTTCATATCAATTCATACAAAAATGGTTCTAAAACAGAGGAAGGAGACTATACATATTTGAGACTTAACTTCAATTCACCTGGTGGTATAGCTACCAGAAAGGGTGACTTACCTTACGAAGATAATGACGAAAATTCCTTTATTAGAAATCTTTCTTTCAGATCCAAAGATGGTGCAAGATTAAGTCGTGTTTTCCAACAAATCTCTGAGTTGAAGAAGAATGCAACAAAGCGTGAAACCGAAAGAAAAGCAAGAGTAGACGTTGTTGAACAAGATAAATTAATTCTTGGTAAAGCAGGTAGAGTTAAGAGATTAGATTCTGTTGCAATTAGACCTGCACCGGATTCAAAAAAAGCATTAGGTACTGTATTTATCCATCAAAATGGTATCAGATATCAATCCTCTATTAGAGCTGATCAGCGTGTTGATATTTTATTTAGTAATATCAAACATTTATTTTTCCAACCATCAAAAGATGAGTTAATTGTTTTAATTCATTGCCACTTGAAAACACCATTGATGATTGGTAAAAAGAAAACATATGATATTCAATTTTATAGAGAAGCAAGTGATGTCGGTATTGATGAGACAGGTGGAAGAAGACGTAAATACAGATATGGTGATGATGATGAATTAGAACAAGAAGAAGAAGATAGAAAAAGAAGACTTATTCTTGATAGAGAATTCAAAAACTTTGCTGAAGCTATCAGTGATGCTTCAGATGGTATGGTTGACCTTGATATTCCTTTCAGAGAATTAGGTTTTGATGGTGTGCCTTTAAGATCATCTGTATTCCTTATGCCTACCAGAGATTGTTTAGTTCAATTAGTCGACACACCATTCTTGGTAGTTACCTTAGCAGAAGTTGAAGTTGCCCACTTAGAAAGAGTTCAATTCGGTTTGAAGAATTTCGATTTAGTTTTTGTATTCAAGGATTTCAGTAAACCTGTGATTCATATAAATACCATTCCAATGGATGTCCTAGAGGACGTGAAAAACTGGTTGACGGATGTTGATATTCCATTTTCTGAGGGAAGAATTTCTTTGAATTGGGCACAGATTATGAAGACGATTTCCAATGATCCATACGGATTCTTCGAAGATGGTGGTTGGCAATTCTTGACTGGTGAAGGTAGTGATGACGAGGAAGAAGAAGAAGAAGAAGAATCTGCCTTTGAAATGTCTTCAGATGCTGAGGAAGATGACGATGATGACGAAGATGATTACAGTTCTGAAGGTTACTCTGAAGAAGATGATGATGAGAGTGCAAGCGAAGCAAGTGCTTCGGAATCTGATGAAGGCGAAGACTGGGATGAAATGGAAAGAAAAGCTGCAAGAGAAGATAGCAGAAAAGGTAGATAAAATCGCAATTACAATTTACACTGTTCTACTGTTCCTGTCTCACTTTTTATTTTGCTTTTTCATGCTGTTTATCGAACTTCCCCACGTATGTTCTTTTATCTGATTAGTGGTTTCATTTTATGTATTGTCTATATATACTGTTATATAATAAACACTGAACTGTTCCGTTTACTTAAATTTATATTGTGATTTTGCTTTCCAGTTGTGTTATTTTTATCAGCATTTGAATTGTTTTTTCCTTTGTCATTTGGAAGCAAGACTAATTGCATTCCATTGATGAATTTGGCAAATAATCAACTAATTCGCTCTGAGCTCAGTCGCTTCAGTACTCATCTCAATAAATCCTGGGAACTGCCCGGCATTACCTCTAAATAGGCCTGAGAGAATATTCATACTAGATTATAGACTTTCCTTATGTTACTGAATTTGAAGCATTAGTCAGGAATCAAAAGCAAAAAAAAAAAAAAAAAAAAAAAAAAAAAAAAAAAAAATAAGCTTATCTTGATTCCCAATTAGACATTACTTAGTCTTCCAGAAATAACAACAATATCAACTTCAACAAAGATTCAATCTATTTGTCAATTGAATGTTCAAGCGTAGTTCAAAAGTGTAATCACAATCTCAAAAAAACAAACATGGAAATGGAAAAAGAAAATAATAAATCGGAGGATCCTATTTCGTTAGTCAAAACATTGGTGTCAATTACCATCGGCTCCGTATGTTGGCTTCGAAATATATTTCCTGATGAGGTATTCTCGAGTAAAATATACTTTGTTCCAAATAAAAACGAGAATATTACAGACTTAGAAAAAAAGCAACAGTATCTCAAAATAAAGACTATCAAAAAAGCGATAAGCAAGCCCACAGATATTTTGTTAAAAATCATAGAGCAGCATATTTTTGGCTTCATAGATCAAGGTATTCTCAAGGTCTTAATCTTTGATGTTTTGTCCAGGGATGATGTAGTTTTAGAGACCTTTATAATCGATTTTACCTTCTTATCAACTTTTGAGACCGAAAATGCTGGAATTCAAGGTTTCTCGATTAGAAAAAGTGCACAGAATTTTCTTAAAAATATTTTTTCAATGACACAGAGCTTAGAAGTGTTGCAACAGCATCAAAAGATATCGTTATCTGTAGTGTTAAACGAAGAGATCAGTAATAAACAACAAATAGCAGATACTTTCAAATCAATACCGACGTCTATCCTCAAAAGAAAAGAAATGGAATTTATATCACGAAGAAATGAAGACTTATCAAAAGCATATTGTAGTAAGTTTGAGGGAGGCAGTGTTTTGTATGTTCAATCGTTCGTCAATTATTTAAATATCTCACGACAAAATTCTAGAATTATTAACATTCAAATTGTATTTAGTGCAACTTTTTCCATTTACGTGAAAAGAAATAAAAGAAAACGAAGCTCAAGAGCATTAACTTTCGATAACATTGTCTATTCTCAAAAAAAGAAAAAGCATTCCATTCAAATAGTAAAAATCAAAGAATCGATTCACGATGAAATTGAAGAGTCTGCGGAGGATGAAGTTCATAGAAAATTTAAAAATACTCCAGAGAACTGTGAACCTTCAAAACAAAATACAAGATTAAATTGTGAATGCAAAGTAACAATAAACAAAACAACTCCGCAGCGTTCTATAGTAAGTAATGAGCCAAATATTTTTTTCTTTTTCAATAATGGGTTCTTGAATTGAATTACTAACTTATATCTACTAAAGTTCAATTGCTCTGGGTGTGGAAGAATTTGTCATAAAGATTGTTACTTTTTTGCAGAGGAAATTCCAAAAGAATTTTCTTGTTTCAATTGTAGATTGAAGATTTGTCCACAGAATTTTCAAGGAAATGAAAATAGTTTCCAATTAAACTTGAGTATTCTTTTTGCGTTGAGAAATCTTTTCAACAAATGTTGCTCAGAGTTTCGAATTCCAGACAAGATTTCTGGGTTAATTGAGAGTCTGGGGTTGCCGAAAGAAGATAAAGTTGCAGGTCTATTTCTCGCCAAGGTCTTCGAATATAAAATATTTCAATTTGATGATATGAATAGTCCTAAGAAAACTTCTGATTTTTCTCTTTTTAATGATTTTGTCATTGGCCTTACGATTGAAGGATATGATTGCAGCTTACAGGGAGTTACATCTCGATTTTTAGATTTGGGTGACATGATTCATATAAGTATTCCACTTAGACGAATGAATAATGATGGGCTCAAGAAATCATTGGCTGAAATTATTTACGATAATGATTCTTGCTTTATAAAATTTATCAGTTCTAATAGGAAGGAATCTAAAGAATTACAAGATTTAGCAGCACCATCTCACAGTTCTTTGGCTCAAGCAACACAACTATTCCAAGAAACACAAGGTGCCCACGATTTGACAGATGCTAATATAGATTCTGACAATTTCAGTTTATTCGATTTAAACTCAGACTCCCATGAAGCTGACGACGACACATCTTTTATGAATAATTCATTTTTAAAAAATTGCTAAAAAAGTACAACAATTAACTTATTGATTACAAAGCTCAAGATTTGATTTGATTGTAGCTTGTAATTTATCCTAGCTCGATTACATTATCTCTGTTATTACCAAGCATCACATATACGTAACCTCATGATATATTTTATCAAAATTTATCATTTTGGATCTTTTTATTATAGAACCTTCTCTCAATTCCAAAAATATTAGAACCCTGGTAAAAATAGGAAATCAAAGTTAGCAAATGGTATAGTGCATGCAAATTTAAAGTGCAGTGCAAGATATTTTCTTTTCTTCTATTCCCTTTTTTTTCTTTTAATATTTTTATGGTTCTTTAGATTTTATTTTGATTTTCAAAAAATATTACATGAATTGAATAAGAATCAGTATTGATATAAGCTGGATAAGTCTGAAGATTCAAATGCTCAGATATTCGATACCGAAAAAGCTTCTTAGCTTCTCAGCTAAGCGTGGATACTCTAGGGTTGTTCCTGATTTCAACACTGGTCAGCCTTTGTATGAGACTAGACCTTATTTAGTAAGCCCTGGGGAACTTACGCCAGGTATTACTGCCATGGAATACTACCAAAGAAGATTAAGATTGGCAAGTCAAATGAAACCCAACTCTATTGCTATTTTGGTAGGTCATAATGTCAAGTATGCTAGTGGTGCAGTGTTCTATCCATTTCAGCAGAACACAGATTTTTTCTATATGACTGGCTGGGATGAACCAAATTCTGTTGCTATAATTGAAAGATTAGACAATGGGAGTGCAAACGATTTCACAGAGAATGTGCTATTACATATGATAGTACCACCAAAAGATGCACATGCCGAAAAATGGGATGGGTTTAGAACTGGGGTTGAAGGAAGCGTTGAGATTTTCAATGCTGACTTCGCTGAATCTAATAAATTAGTCAAAGAATACATTGAAAAACTTCTCATTAAGCATGATACTGTTTATATAGATTTAGAAAATCATGATAGCTCAATTAGTTTGAAGGATAAATTTGGAAAATTCTTTGATTTGAAAGATAACCCTATGAAGGACACAATAGGAACAGCAGTTGCTAGCAAAATTGTTAAGCCTTTGAGTAAGTTAGTCAGTGACATGAGATTGGTGAAGTCTGATGCAGAAATCAAAATTATGAGACAAGCCGGAAAAATTTCAGGAAGAGCTTATAATCAAGCTTATGCGAAAAGATTTGATAACGAACGTACTTTGGCCTCTTTTTTGGAATATAAATTTGTGTCAGGTGGTTGTAGTGGTCATGCTTATGTTCCTGTTGTAGGCGCAGGCCCAAATGCTTTGTCTATTCATTACGTTCGTAATGATGATGTCATATACAATGATGAACTAGTCCTAGTTGATTCTGCTGGTCAATTAGGTAAATATAGAGCAGATATTTCAAGAACCTGGCCAGCAGCAGGCGGAAAATTTACTGAACCACAAAGAGACCTATATCAAGCAGTTCTTAATGTGAACAAAAAATGTATTGAAATGTGCACACTGGCTGATGGAAAAAGCTTGAATGATATTCATAATGCATCTACCAAGCTTTTGTTTGAAGAACTAAAACAGTTGCCGGGATTAGCGGACTGTTTGAAAAATTGGGATATTTATAAATTATATCCACATTATGTTGGTCATAACTTAGGGTTAGATGTTCATGATGTTCCAGAATGTTCCAGAACTGCTCCTCTTAAACAGAATCAGGTTATCACAATCGAACCAGGTGTCTATTTCCCATTGGATGACTTCAAATATCCTATTTATTATAGAGGCATTGGAATTCGAATCGAAGATAATGTCGCAGTTGGACAAAATGATTACACAGTATTGACCCCTGAAGCAGCCAAAGAAATTGTTGACATAGAGAATATTGCGCAAAATGGTGTTACAACAAACTATAAGGAAGATGTAGTTAATATTTTAGAAGATAATTAATATTCCTCAAAATTTTTTCTTGTATATAAAGTGAATTCCAAATATTATCCTGCGAATAATATGGCTAGTTGATCCAATAAAATATATGATGGAAATAAAATACCAGAAATGTAAAGCGCATGGAAAATGTATGAACACAGAATTAACAATAAATACATATAGCTAACAAATTACATTAAGTTACGGGATTGTTTATATATTAATACAAAGACTTAGAACTTAATTTATAAGTAGATCAAGAATTTGATTTTGTAAAATAATGGCTTCGTTCCCTGCTTCCAAATTTTTCCAAATTATTGGTAAATTTCTCAAAGGCTCCAAAGAAATCTCAGATTTTCTATGAAAAACCTGCTTGGAAGGATCATAAACAATATTTAATTCCATGACTCGAATTAATTGAATAACAATTGGCAAAAAGATTTTCTTTTGCATCCCAAAAGTTTCAAGCAATTGTGATAATGAAATCTTTTCAACTATAGAAAAATAGAAAATAATGTTTCGAAGTAGGAGTATATTGGTTACTTCTAGAAAATCATCATTTTTTTGGAAGTTTTGAGTGCAAATGTTGATATTCTCTGGTAATTTAGCGATATAGCTCGATTGTAATGCAAATTTTTTTGACAAGAAAGCCCTAACAAATTCATAAACTGTAGGAAAATTAGTAAATAAACTTAGAAAAAATCCATTTTTGGACCATTTATTGATGTCACTATCTGTGGATACCACCATGATAGAAAATAGAACGGATAGTTTAATATCGTTTGAGTTGAAAACATTGAAATATAATTTGTCATTATTTTGAAATGTTGCCATGCTTTTTTTGAGAAGATCTTGGGTTTCGGAGTATTTACTACATAAATCTATCAACAACTGGAAATATTCTAAAACTTTTGAGTAGTTTTTAATTTTGAACTCACACATCATAATGGTTCCAGCTGTCCTGAGTAAGCTTATGATTTCGGGATACTCTGTTTTATCGAGATCATGAACAGTTCTAAAGATCTTATTGGAGATTTGATTAACAAAGATGTAATTGTCTGAGATGTAAGCGATAGAGGACCTAAGTTCAAGGTCTCTGAAATAATATGAAGTGCTCGAATAATTCGTGGTAAAATATGTTAAATTTGTAGAAGCTAGCTGAAAATTATCAATGCTAAGACAAAGAAGTGCTTGCCGTAACATATATTCTCTCAACTGAGACATACTTTTGGACAAAGCTAAACTGTCTGAGTCGCAAAGCCCTGCATTGATTTCTTCGATTGAGTACTGAAGCTCTGTGATTTCCTCTTTTATTCTTGCTTTTAGACTCAATAATTCTTCTTGTGAGGGCTCCATTGAAAGACAACGCTTGAAGTATTCCAAATATTTCGTACCATATAAGCTTTTCCTTACAAGCAGGAGGCCTTGAATTGACGCTTCCTGGTTCACGCTAGGAAAGTTCTTGGCGACATAATACAAATACTCGATATTTGCTGCATCGTTGTGAAATATCAAAAGATCTGAGTCAGATGTGTTAGTAACCTTGAAAGCTGTCAAATACTGCAATCAGCAAATCAGCAAAAAGCAAAGTTGAGAAAGCTTTCCTTCTGAAGAAGTTCCCATTTATTTGATATGAATAACTTACCTGAGCTCATATTTTTCAGCATATAGGCTACGAAAAGCTATTAAGGTTCTTATGATTGTTCAATGCCAGGGTGATCTTGGTATTATCCAACTATCAGAAAGGGTATTGAATGTTTAGCTGACTTACTTTGCTCTCTATGTGCTCAGCAGTATAATCCTCAATCTAGCCTGCTACACACACTACACAAAAAACACGTCAAACAGTCACTCTTGGGGCCTTTGGGATCAAGAAGCTGTTTTGAATCAAGAGTTTGAGTGAATCGAACTTGAAACTGATTGCTCATTATAGTCGAAGTTCTACTGTATACTTCTAGGCTCAGTGATGGTGCGGAATAGCAAAAAGCTTTCGAACCAGAGTACGAGCGATAAACATGCCAATATCAGACTTCCAAACAAAATTACCATTTATTTGGGTGGATCGAAATTTAACACATCAGCTCTGTGAGGCAGAAGATGCTGTAGATTATAGACACACGAGTTACTGTATAAGCCACGTTCATTGTAACAAAAATAAAAAAAATAAGCTAACAGAACCTTAATCATGACTCAGAAGCCCATCTATCTGAATTCATTGTCGCAAAACAAATTGATTAATCATTGCCACGAAGTACATAGATTAGTCATTGTAGCAAAACACCTAGATTAATCATTGCCATTGGTCTTTTGATTCGAGGGCTAGCCTCTAAAATCTCCGTGAACGCAGCTTCTTGTACAATTCCTAAAAATTAGACATATACGAGGTTTCTTTTCAAAACATTCTTCATTACAAACACAAGTAGCTGATCTACAAGCTATATTACGATGAATAGATCAAGAGGAATACTTATCCAGGTATCAGGCTTATTGTGTGGCAAATACATTGAATAAAACCAGGCCTGATAGGAGTTGCAAGCACCTATAAAAAAACGATACAAAAAAAAAAAAGTCAAATATCTGCATTTACTGGAGTAACACATACAATAACAACTTCGTAAACATTGCCAATAGCCCCATTTGACATCTGAAGACTAGTCAAATATTACTATTACTATCATATCCAAGCAGTTATATAATTTCAAAAACTGAAAATATCCCAGCAAAGATGGCAACTATGTGAGTTTTTTTTTTCTCTTTTTTTGGCAGACTTCTGTGTTTCGGGTATTCGCTGTTAGCAATGCCAAAAGTATGAGTGAGTATCTGTGAAAAGAATTACTAACAAGAATGAAAACCTCTTTTTCTCCTGCAGACCAAGAAGTTTCAAATTGCTCGAAGAGCTAGAAAAGGGAGAGAAGGGCTTAGGGTCCGAATCTTGTTCCTACGGGCTTGCAGACAGTGACGACATTACCATGACACATTGGAATGCCACAATCATTGGCCCTCCACACGTATGTATAATAACCAGGATATCATGTTGGCCATCATAGTTCCGCTCACCAATCTGTATCCAGCATCTCAACTCTCGATGTTTCAACGTTTCTACAATCCTTAATGTTCTCCAGTACACTAACAAGTCAAACCTAATATTTTTGGTTTATTTAGTCTGCTCATGAAAATAGAATTTACAGTCTCTCAATTGAATGCGATGATCTGTATCCAGACAAGCCTCCATTGGTAAAGTTTATCTCCAAAATAAATCTCCCCTTTGTTGATAGTCTGAGCGGTATTGTCAATCCATCGAAGTTCAGTGTTTTGAAAGAGTGGAAGAGATCATACTCAATGGAAACCGTTTTATTGTCTTTACGAAAGGAAATGGCCTTACCAGCCAATAAAAATTTATCACAACCCCCAGAAGGCTCTGTCTATTAATGCTGTTTGTATACTTAATATTAAATAGAATTTAATATTTATAATCTAATACTGTTTATGAAATTAATTCCCCCGAAAACCTTTGTAGCTAAGACTCATATTTAGTTAGTAAAAGTGTCAAAAAAATTCAATTTCAAAAAAAGGTCGTACCCGGATTCGAACCGGGGTTGTTCGGAGGTTTCGAGTTGATCAAAACCGAAAGTGATAACCACTACACTATACAACCATTTTATATCTGTTTTTATTAAAACTGGTAAATAAACTAAAAAACAAGGGCTCACGTGCATATCATGTGACAAATGGCTTTCACGTGATATAGAATTTATACTGGCAATATTTTACTTGGTACTAATAATATTAACAACTACGATTCTTAGAACGAAAAACACAGTATCTCGACAAATAGCTTCATCAATAGGACTATGATTTTGTGAAGAAAAATGGGGTTTCTCGATGAAGTTGGTAGCTTCATCAGCGGTAGCATCAGTAGCTTGAACGTCATTTAATGACTTGTCAGCTAAAGAAGAAACATCATGATTTCTTGCATCAAATTCAGTATTACCTAAATTGACGGAATTAAATAATTTGAACATTTTGTCAAGTCCGTCTTTTAATTCTTTCAGAACAGAGTCCATTCTATCATTAACTGAATTGAATTGAGCATTGACTAAATCAAATCTATCGTTAATAGATTGTTTGAATGATTGAGACGATTCGAAACTTTCGACATCAGAAGAATTCCCAATGGAGTTTTTCTTAATAGAATCAATGGACATAATTGCGATGGATAATTGGATAATTGAATAATTAGATAATACTTGTAATGTAGAGTTCTGGAAATTTCACTAACGGTTATTTAATAATAATGTTTAGCTAATATATTTT